>CM038720.1:2198126-2213126 GCA_021613375.1 Megaleporinus macrocephalus | reverse complement strand
TCTTTCTCGGGTGGATTAGTCGCTGTGGATTCTCCCCTCGGGCTGCAGCTGGTGGTCGAGTTCGCTTCACTTTCTTAGAGGTGAGTGAAAAGCGCGTTTCTGCTTCTTTCCTCTCTCCGGCTGAGCCTGGATCTTGACTTCCAGCTCGGCTGAACATACAGGAGACGCTGGATTTGGCTCATTTGCTCGTTGGTGGTAGAATTTAAGGTGCGGGGTCACATGCCTGGAAGGCTAGAGCAGCACATAGTGAAGTCTGACACACAGAGTAGGACCTGAAAATCAGACAAAAGTGAGTTTTGGGAAACTTTGCATCATATCATATACAACAAATGAGGACATGTATCATGGTTTTACTGCTTGGGGTCTTCTCTGAAGAACTCTTTGAGCATGGAGACCTGTTGCCTTCCCCGAGTGAGCTGCAGTGCAGTGACTGGGCTGTAATTTCACTGCCTGTTTAGGCTGCATGCCTGAAGTGGGAGATTAAATTTAGGCGTTTGCTCCTGTGTTTGTCTAATCTGGAGCAGCTCCTGCTGGCAAGAGAAGTTCCAGAAAAAACTAATTTTCATGGAGCTCTGTCATTGGAGATCTTGGTTTTAGAGGCTTAAAGTGGGCTAAATCTTTATAATGCATGCTTTAATCTGCATTACTGTGTCATCTATAGCTCCAGAATGTGATACATATTTCCATTCAGGCATTAAAGATACAGTTTTCAACAAGATATATGATCAAAATCACAGGAATGCATGAATATCTGTGAGTCAGTGGGGTAATAATAGGAAAAACAGGCATAAATAAGGCCGGAATGCTGCATGAGGTGAGGCTGCAGCCGCTGGAGGGGAGTCTGCGCTCTGTCTTCTGTCTCTATCCGCTAGTATTTGTTCTATACACAAAACAAAGCCTATATATATATATAGGCATCAGAAGCTGTATTCCTGACTTGATTACCTATTACTGACTTAGCTTAACCCTAACTCTGTGTATGAATATATATATATATATATATATATGTGTGTGTATGCGCATGTAGACCTAGTGTTTAACTCAATCTGAGTACATATGTTGAAATATAAAAAAAATAGTCAGTGTCAATGGAGCCAGTCAATGGAGCCAGAATTTTTTCAAAGTGATTTTGGAGCGTTTCTATTGGTCTGTGCATCATAAAATTATTACATAATGTAAACGGCAGCGATCATGTTTAAACAATGTAAACAAGTAAAAAATGAATTCATCACAATATATAATTTGTTGGTTGTTTTCATTATGTTAGTGTTTGCAGGCTCTAACAAGTGCCTATTTATTCTGCTGCCTTGTTATTGCAGTACTGGCGCATGGAATACTTTAATTATTACTGTAACACAGACTCCAAAAATGGAGATATATAAATGGAGATGTTATATATATTTTTTCCCTTATATGCCTTTAGAACTTTAGTCATAAATGAGCTCCTCTATATAGACCTACACAGTGTTTAACCCAACTTGAACATGTTTTAATATTAAAATAAATATCTAATCCAAACAAACAGTATAGAAATATGTCACATACTTACATAAAACGACAAATCAAAGCACATTTTGTATCAATGCTCTCAGCCGGGTCTTCTTTTTTTATGCTAATGCCTACGCGCTTGTCCCTAATGAGTGATTTGCATATTCTTTGTGTTGCCGAAAAGTCTGCTAAATGTCACAATCGTGCTACAAATGTGCCCATCAGTGCGGAGCGTCGGTGTGAAATGACCTCTAAGCCTGATTTTTGCTGTTTTTTCCGCAGCAGGAGGTGCGGAGAGGGGGAGCTGGTGCCATGGCCTCTGGCCTTTAACTGCGACTGAGTGCCAAGAAGCTGCTGAAGCCAGAGAGCGTTGCGTGAGCACCTGCGTGGTTCCGTTTCTGACCCAGTTGGACCTGATTTAACAGCGTGGAGAACATGTTTCCCTCGCTGTCGCTCTACGCCCTGACGCTCCTGCTCGCGTGCCAGCAGGGCTCCGGAATCCGGTGGCTGTGAGTGTCTCTGGTTCCTCTTCTTCTGGGGCTGAGGGTTAATGTTGGAGTTTGATGGTTTCATTTATTGATTGTTATTGCAATATTGTGTGCAAAGAGCCTTAAGCTTATCACCACCAGATCTGATTAGAACAGATGTAAATGATCAGACATACAATACAAAGTAACATGAATATGTTATTGTGAGAGAAGTAGATCAGATCTTGATCCAGTTTGAAGAACAAAGTTAGGTTCCAGATTTCTCCTGGACGCCCCAGACATTGTATGAATGTGTTCAGTTCCTTCAGTAGTAATCTTGATTTAGCTTAATGAAGTACTGAGCAGTCAAAGCAGGTATTAGATCAGAACTGATAATAATACTGGGTTGTTTAGGAGAAGCTTGGAAAGAGTTAAATAAACACACTGACGTATGGAAAACACTACTTACTCTATTAATACTGAATAATATTTAATAATAAAGTGTAAAAGCTCTACTTACTCTATTAATACTGAATAATATTTAATAATAAAGTGTAAAAGCTCTACTTACTCTATTAATACTGATTAATATTTAATAATAAAGTGTAAAAGCACTACTTACTCTATTAATACTGATTAATATTTAATAATAAAGTGTAAAAGCTCTACTTACTCTATTAATACTGATTAATATTTAATAATAAAGTGTAAAAGCACTACTTACTCTATTAATACTGATTAATATTTAATAATAAAGTGTAAAAGCTCTACTTACTTTATTAATACAGTTTAATATTTAATAATAAAGTGTAAAAGCACTACTTACTCTATTAATACTGTTTAATACTTAATAATAAAGTGTAAAAGCTCTACTTACTTTATTAATACAGTTTAATATTTAATAATAAAGTGTAAAAGCTCTACTTACTCTATTAATACTGATTAATATTTAATAATAAAGTGTAAAAGCACTACTTACTCTATTAATACTGATTAATATTTAATAATAAAGTGTAAAAGCTCTACTTACTTTATTAATACAGTTTAATATTTAATAATAAAGTGTAAAAGCTCTACTTACTCTATTAATACTGATTAATATTTAATAATAAAGTGTAAAAGCACTACTTACTCTATTAATACTGATTAATATTTAATAATAAAGTGTAAAAGCACTACTTACTCTATTAATACTGATTAATATTTAATAATAAAGTGTAAAAGCTCTACTTACTCTATTAATACTGATTAATATTTAATAATAAAGTGTAAAAGCACTACTTACTCTATTAATACTGTTTAATATTTAATAATAAAGTGTAAAAGCACTACTTACTCTATTAATACTGATTAATATTTAATAATAAAGTGTTTACGGAGTGAATAAAAAACGTACTGTCTGTAATAACTTTTTAAATATAATAATGTCCCCAAGTGACTAAAACTTTTGCGCGGCACTATATATCATTAATTAACCGCAATATATAATTTGTTGATTGTTTTTATTATATATTATTATATTCGTGTTTGCAGGCTCTAACTAGTGCCTATTTATTCTGACTTTTAATTATTACTGAAATACTGACATTAAAGATACTACATTCAAAAGAGCCAGCTGTTTTTTATTGGACATGAAGGACACGCTGTTAACTATTATCAGCAGTTGTGATCCTAGTATCTCCACCAGGACTGTACACGCCTTTGCAGTACCAATAACTGTCAATATGCAAATAAGTTCTGGTTGTGTTTAAAGAATGTTTCGAGGGTCTTTTAGAAATGAGCTCATTTGCTCTGATGCAGGTTTACATACTTTGAACATTCTGACCAGCAGCTTCATGAGGAGCCACATGAGCTGCTTCTCTAACAGGACTGAAGAAGATAGTGTAGATGCTGAGATCTTGTTCTGATAAACAGGTTTGGTGGTTTTATAGCTCTTATAAAAATATATATTCTCATTTTTACATTTAAATACACTCAAATGTTTGTTTTAGTAATATTTGTGTACATGGGCTCCAACTTCACTGTTTACACTCGTCTCTCAACACATTCAGATCTAAACCTCTTTATAATTATACACATATATATAGTCAGGCAGGCGTGCCCAAACTTTTGATTGGGTGTATCCCAGTCGCAATCTAATCGCATGTGGTTTCATGTTCATTAGGCTGGTTAGGCTTTCTATTTGGAGCGTGGCTCCGGACCCGTATACACAAACGGAAGTGTATTATTCTTAGATCTTTAAAATGTTGAAGTTTAGCTTTTCTTAAAAAATT
This sequence comes from Megaleporinus macrocephalus, assembly GCA_021613375.1. NCBI lineage: Eukaryota > Metazoa > Chordata > Actinopteri > Characiformes > Anostomidae > Megaleporinus > Megaleporinus macrocephalus. The sequence continues at coordinate 2,208,898 of CM038720.1, read as the reverse complement.
CACAGCCGCCTTTAGAAAAGATTTAATAATTCAGGAATTAAAATTACAGAACAAAATAATATATTTTCTGAATTTCGGCAGCTTGATTTATCAGTTTTTTTGTGTATTTAAAAGAAAATAAATCTTCAGTTGCAAATATTAATAACAATATTAATAATGTTAACTATTTTTATGTATAATTTAGGTCTTTATCTAAATGGTTTTGCTTGTTTGGATCCAGATGGTTTAACTGGTGTAGCTGGTCTGAATTTAGATGGTTTAGCTGGTCTGGATTTAGATGGTTTAGCTGGTCTGGATTTAGATGGTTTAGCTGGTTTGGATCTAGATGATTTAGCTGGTTTGAATGTAGACGGTTTAGCTGGTCTGAATTTAGATGGTTTAGCTGATTTGGATCCAGTTGGTTTAGTTGGATTGTATTTAAATGGTTTAGCTGGTTTAGATCCAGATGGTTTAGTTGGTATGGATCCAGATGGTTTAGTTGGTTTGTATTTGAATGGTTTAGCTGGTTTAGATCCAGATGGTTTAGTTCGTTTGGGTTTAGATGGTTTCGCTGGTTTGAATGTAGACGGTTTAGCTGGTCTGAATTTAGATGGTTTAGCTGGTTTAGATCCAGATGGTTTAGCTGGTTTAGATCCAGATGGTTTAGTTCGTTTGGGTTTAGATGGTTTAGCTGGTTTGGATTTGGATGGTTTAGCTGGTTTAGATCCAGATGGTTTGACTGGTTTAGATCCAGATGGTTTAGTTGGTTTGTATTTAGGTGGTTTAGCTGGTTTAGATCCAGATGGTTTAGCTGGTTTAGATCCAGATGGTTTAGTTCGTTTGGGTTTAGATGGTTTAGCTGGTTTGGATTTGGATGGTTTAGCTGGTTTAGATCCAGATGGTTTGACTGGTTTAGATCCAGATGGTTTAGTTGGTTTGTATTTAGGTGGTTTAGCTGGTTTAGATCCAGATGGTTTGACTGGTTTAGATCCAGATGGTTTAGTTGGTTTGTATTTAGGTGGTTTAGCTGGTTTGGATTTGGATGGTTTAGCTGGTTTAGATCCAGATGGTTTAGTTGGTTTGTATTTAGATGGTTTAGCTGATTTGGATTTGGATGGTTTAGCTGGTTTAGATCCAGATGGTTTATTTGGTTTGGATTTGAATGGTTTAGCTGGTTTAGATCCAGATGGTTTAGTTCGTTTGGGTTTAGATGGTTTGACTGGTTTAGATCCAGATGGTTTAGTTGGTTTGTATTTAGATGGTTTAGCTGGTTTGGATTTGGATGGTTTAGCTGGTTTAGATCCAGATGGTTTGACTGGTTTAGCTGGTCTGGATGTTGTACCAGTATCTCCTTGATGGTTCCAGAAGGTGGGTGTAAGTGTGATGTTAATTCAGTCACCGTGAAGAGCGGTGAGGTCATATATGTTCTGTATCACATTTTGAAATAAACAGTTAGTGTTTGTGGAGGAGTTTGGTACGTGGTACGCTGTCCCGGTTCACTCTCTACCCCGTACGGTGGCGGAGAGGCTCCTGCTGAAGGTCTGGAGAACTCGTAGAGCCACGCTAACGCTCAGGGCACAATACGAAACACATGCTGCCATAAACACCTGCGAGCGGCGGGTAACAGAGGGCCGCGCGAGGGTCACAGCTTATCATGGTGCAGAGAGCGGCGGCCCCTCGTCCCTAATCCGAAACAGACGGGGGGGCAGGGGGCACTCGCGGGTTCTCACGAATGCTGCCACACGTGTTTGTGTACGAGCAGAAGTGCCCACGGCCCGGCCGACGGTAGACCCCTTCTCGGGGCAGTGTGGAGGGGTCCGCCGTTTCTGTTAGTTTGTGTGTTTGGTTTAAAATGTTTGTTTATGTGAGTGTTTAAGGGTCAGTAACAGACTTCAGGGCCAGTTTTAGTTTCCCTGCTGCTTTAACAATGGTCAAGGTTGTTTGTTTGTTTGTTTGTTTAATAGCTTTAGACATTGCTCAACCACAAACACTGCAGCTGATCTGCTTTAGTAGATTTAAAGTTAATTGTTCTTTAGATTATTTTAAAAAGTGGCCATGCAGCGTATGTCTATGAGCCTTTTATTTGTTTGTTTGTTTGTTTTGTTTTTTACGTAGGTCCAAAACACAACCACACACAGTCACTGCACGTCACCCGTGTAAGTCTTGTAGGGTCGAATTCAAAGCTGAGTGCGGGTTTATAAGCAGTTACGTTTCATATACGTCCCCTCGTTTGTTAGTTTGTTTGTTTTTGTTTGCAGTGCCTTAACAAATCACCCCCTTATATGTTTGTTTATTTTCAAAAAACATCCAAATTAGTACAACATCGTTCGTCTGTGTATCAGTTTTAGTCATTTAACCCGTTCACTCGCTCAGAACTGTGGATTCATACAGTATATCTAGAAAAGTGCGTCTCCTGAAGGAAGCGCAGGATGCTTGTGCAGTGAGAGGAGTTTGAGGGGAGGAGCGAGGGATGAATAATCGACTAATAGAGGAGTGCAGGTCAGTACGTCTGTGGATTAGAGTTTGGAATCTGCTGTGAGTGAGTACAGGCAGTTTGGAGGCTGTAATAAAACCATGATGTTTGGGTGTGACTGAAAATGAATGGGACTCTATGGGGGAAAGAGAGATAAAAAAACAACGAGTGCAGGTCTAAACAACACTGCAGTCCTGGTCGGGGGTCTGCTCTGAGTCAGTGTGTGTGAAACGGGGTCTGACGGTCGAGCAGAAGTTACATTTTACATTTCCATCCTATTCATTCTGGGACAAAATTCCAGAACGTTTCGCTCCTATCCGGAATCTGTGTATCCGATCTAGAAGCCGCACACAAGCCCGAATCAGACAATCAGATTGGGCAATCTGGAGTTGATGGAGTTGATATCTCAAACTGTGGGACGAGTTATGCCCAGAAGATCTGGCATAATAATAATAATAATAATAATAATAATAATAATAATAATAATAATAATAATAATAATAATAATAATAATAGTAATAATTAATAAAAGACACAATATACTAAGAATATCGATATAGTAACACATTGTGAACTGTTATTACATGCTTATTACACAGAGTAACAGCAGGTTTGAATTCTTCTGCTTGTTGAGATCGTAATGAAATCCTCCCAGTTCTGCGTACGAACTCACATCTGCCCCCCGTTTCAGTGAGCTGTGTTGTTTGTTTGTTTGTTTGTTGTTGTTGTTGTTGTTTAAGTAGGTCCAAAACACAACCACACACGGTCACTGCACTTCACCCTTGCAAGTCTTCACGTACGCACCCTAGTTTTTTGTTTGTTTGTTTTTTTATTAGTTTGTTTGTTTACTTAATAGCTTTAGACAACACTCAACCACATACACTGCAGTTGATCTGCTTTGAGTACCTTTAAATTGGCTGTTTAGATTATTTACAATAAACAGCCATGCTCCATGTATGTGCATTAGTGTGTTTGTTTGTTTGTTTTTGTTTATTTAAGTAGGTCCAAAACACAACCACACGTTCGCGTTTCCTGTACACCCCCTAGCTTGTTTGTTTGTTTGCTTAATAGATTTATACAACTCTCAACCTCATACACTGCAGCATATCAGCTTTAAGAGTAGATTTAAAGTTGATTGGTGTTTAGATTATTTACAATAAACAGCCATGTTCCATGTGTGCATTAGTGTGTTTGTCTGTTTGTTTTTGTTTATTTAAGTAGGTCCAAAACACAACCACCCTTTTCTTGTAGTGTTGAATTCAGTGTTGTAGTGTTGAGTTCAAGGCTGTGTGCGGGTTTGAAAGCAGTTACATTTCATGGATGTCCCATTGCTTGCTTGCTTGCTTGCTTGCTTGCTTGTTTGTTTGTTTGTTTGCTTAATAGCTTTACACATTGCTCAACCACATACTTTGCAGTTGATCTGCTTTAAGAGTAGATTTACAGCTGATTGGTGTTTAGATTATTATTAGTGTGTTTGTTTGTTTGTTTGTTTGTTTGTATGTTTATTTGTTTTATTACTAATTAGGTTTAAAGCCTTGAGTACAGACTCAGACCGGCACACAGTGTTCAGTTGATCTGCTTTAAGAGTAGATTTACAGCTGATTGGTGTTTAGATTATTATTAGTGTGCTTGTTTGTTTGTTTGTTTGTTTGTTTGTTTTATTATTAATTAGGTTTAAAGCCTTGAGTACAGACTCAGACCTGCACACAGTGTTCAGTTGATCTGCTTTAAGTGTAGATTTACAGCTGATTGGTGTTTAGATTATTTACAATAAGCAGCAACGCTTCATGTATGTGCATTAGTGTGTTTGTTTGTTTGTTTGTTTGTTTGTTTGTTTTAATTAGGTTTAAAGCCTTGAGTACAGACTCAGACCTGCACACAGTGTTCAGTTGATCTGCTTTAAGAGTAGATTTACAGCTGATTGGTGTTTAGATTATTATTAGTGTGCTTGTTTGTTTGTTTGTTTGTTTGTTTGTTTGTTTGTTTGTTTGTTTTATTATTAATTAGGTTTAAAGCCTTGATTACAGACTCAGACCGGCACACAGTGTTCAGTTGATCTGCTTTAAGAGTAGATTTACAGCTGATTGGTGTTTAGATTATTATTAGTGTGCTTGTTTGTTTGTTTGTTTGTTTGTTTGTTTTATTATTAATTAGGTTTAAAGCCTTGAGTACAGACTCAGACCTGCACACAGTGTTCAGTTGATCTGCTTTAAGAGTAGATTTACAGCTGATTGGTGTTTAGATTATTATTAGTGTGCTTGTTTGTTTGTTTGTTTGTTTGTTTGTTTGTTTTATTATTAATTAGGTTTAAAGCCTTGATTACAGACTCAGACCGGCACACAGTGTTCAGTTGATCTGCTTTAAGAGTAGATTTACAGCTGATTGGTGTTTAGATTATTATTAGTGTGTTTGTTTGTTTGTTTGTTTGTTTGTTTGTTTGTTTTAATTAGGTTTAAAGCCTTGAGTACAGACTCAGACCTGCACACAGTGTTCAGTTGATCTGCTTTAAGAGTAGATTTACAGCTGATTGGTGTTTAGATTATTATTAGTGTGTTTGTTTGTTTGTTTGTTTGTTTGTTTGTTTGTTTTAATTAGGTTTAAAGCCTTGAGTACAGACTCAGACCTGCACACAGTGTTCAGTTGATCTGCTTTAAGAGTAGATTTACAGCTGATTGGTGTTTAGATTATTATTAGTGTGCTTGTTTGTTTGTTTGTTTGTTTGTTTGTTTGTTTTATTATTAATTAAGTTTAAAGCCTTGAGTACAGACTCAGACCTGCACACAGTGCTGAGTGAGCTGCGAGGTTCCTCTCTGCTGTCTCGTGCTCTGCCTCTGCTGGTGTGTTTCTGACTCGAGGCGTTTGCGGCTCCGCGGCCGCCGCCGCCGTGTCAGCCCCGGGCGGATCTGCTGGCCGGCGAGTCTCTGTTTCCACGGGCGATCAGTATTTGCTGGTTTTTCCGCCGCGCGCGCTGCCAGAGATGCAGAGACGGCTGCGTCACGATGCCAGAATTCCTTCCTTCTTGCTCCGCTCCTATCTAATCCTGACAGATCGCTCCCCGGGACGGCTGCAGCGCTCGCGTGCCTCCTCGCTTGTGCCGCATTAAGATCCGGCTCTCGGGTTCGGGCACGAGAGAATAGATTCACTAGTGAATTGCTTCTGGCCCGCGCGCAGAGAAAACATACTGTACATGATGAAACGTCGTCTGCGCTGTAGCTGCGGCTGCAGATGTGGATTTCTTTCTTGTTGCAATATAGATTTTTTTTTATTGCAGAAAAAGTATTTGGACCATATGGGATATGATTTCACTCCCATTACATCTTTATAACCAGCTAATTAGAACTTTCCCTTACTACTGCTTCCAGATCTATAGATTCCCTTTAGGATCCTTTATTATTATTATTATTATTATTATTGTTTGAGAGACTCGCTGCTACACATTCTAGTACAGATTTACTGTTTACACTCTTGGTTACCTAACCAAGTACATATGTGTATAACTATAAAGAGGTTTAGATGTGAGTGTGTTGAGAGACGAGTGTAAATAGTGAAGTTGGAGCCCATGTACACAAATATTACTAAAACAAACATTTGAGTGTATTTAAATATAAAAATGAGAATGTATATTTTTATAAGAGCTATAAAACCACCAAACCTGTTTATCAGAACAAGATCTCAGCATCTACACTATCTTCTTCAGTCCTGTTAGAGAAGCAGCTCATGTGGCTCCTCATGAAGCTGCTGGTCAGAATGTTCAAAGTATGTAAACCTGCATCAGAGCAAATGAGCTCATTTCTAAAAGACCCTCGAAACATTCTTTAAACACAACCAGATGTTTAATTCTGCTCCAGGAATAATTCCATACTGACTATTCTATAGATCTGATCTCCTCACACTTATTATATAATAACAGTATAACAGTTTCTTTTCACTGTTCTAAAATAACCCATCGTCGCTAAAGGGCTTCATGTGATCCGAAACAGTCTGTTAATATTTATATTTTCCCGTATCCACAGTTTCATTAATCCATAGTGTGCAGAATAGATTGGAAGATTTAAAAAAAAAACTGGTGAAATTTCTCTTGTAACCCTAGAGTTGTTTTGGTGTGAAACTCTCGGTTCTAGATCCAGTCAGATCTGTTCACAGTGGTGGTGAATGGAACCAGATGTCCACCTCTAAAAGCTCCTCACAGAAAGTTCTTACAGTAGATGTTATAAATACACTGTCTGATTCTGAGACGCTGTTTATGATAGTTTAGAGAAGATCTCAGTCTTAAACTCCATTCATGGTGGAGGGATACATGCAGGACGCTGTGAGGTTCAAATAGTCCCCAAAGAAAACCTAGTATTTTCAGATCTTCCACATTTTATCATCAACATCCAGATAAACTCAGAAGACACGTGTAGCTTCACTGGTGGGTTTCATAGTAAATACAATGTGTAGATTAGTGTTGTAGACATGGAGACCCCTGGTTACCATCAACACCACTGTAAACACCATCACCACCACTGTAAACACCATCACCAACACTGTAAACACCATCACCACCACTGTACACACCATCACCACCACTGTAAACACCACCAACACTGTAAACATCATCACTACCACTGTAAACACCATCACCACCACTGTAAACACCATCACCACCACTGTAAACACCATCACCACCACTGTAAACATCATCACCACCACCACCACTGTAAACACCATCACCACCACTGTAAACACCATCACCACCACTGTAAACATCATCACCACCACTGTAAACATCACCACCACAACCACTGTAAACATCACCACCACCACCACCACTGTAAACATCACCACCACCACTGTAAACATCACCACCACTCCAAACATCATCACCACCACTGTAAACACCAGCACCACTACCACCACTATAAACTCCACCACCATGGTAAACACCACCACCACTGTAAACATCATCACCACCAACACCACTGTAAACATCACCACCACCACCACTGTAAACATCACCACCACCACTGTAAACACCACCATCACCACCACCACTGTAAACACCATCACCACCACTGCAAACATCATCACCACTATAAACTACACCACCATCACCACCACTGCAAACATCATCACCACCACTGTAAACACCAGCACCACCACTGTAAACACCATCACCACCACTGTAAACACCATCAACACCACCACCACTGTAAACTACACCTGAACCATTTCACACCAAAACTCACTCTGAATTCATATCTGTGTTTGGTTGGAGACGTTATGGTAACCCGTCTGATGATTGGTGTATCTGATGACTGATGTTGGCTCGTGTCTCCTGCAGGGCTTTATCCACGTCCACTCAGCACATCAATAAGACCCAGCAGTGTAAGACGCTGCCCGGCCTGGTGTCCTCGCAGGCTCAGCTGTGCCGCACTAATCTGGAGCTGATGCAGACCATCGTCCAGGCGGCGCGAGAGGTCAAGAAGACGTGCCAGAAGACCTTCGCCGACATGCGCTGGAACTGCTCCTCCATCGAGGCCCCGAAGTACCTCCCTGACCTGGAGAGAGGTGAGTCTGATACACGGGCACTGCAGCCCTGAAGACCTGAGGCCCACTCCTAAAACAGTGTGGCTCTGCTTAGAACCAACGGGTTCTTTGCATGGCAAAACGGTTCTTCAGGTTAATGGAGGACGTGGGGTACATGGTTCTGTGTAGAAGCATTTTTTAAAAGGATGGTTCTATATAGCCTAGTACCAATAAGGGTTCTGCTGTTTATGATGTCATGCTTGTTACAAACCACTCTTTGAAAAAAAGATGGTTCTTCAAGGTCTAATTAGAACCACAAGTTCTGTATAGAACCAACTGTAGGTTCTCCGTCAATCTGAAGAACATTTATTTCTGTCAGTCCTTTGATCTGGAGACGCTCACTCGGTGTGTTTATGTAAATAAATGAAAGTAAACGAGGTTTTGATGTGACGCTGATGTGTGAGTGAGGAGCTGAGCCGGTCACCTCGGTTAATAAGTGAATAGCGGTCGTGAGGTTTACGGCGCTAAGCGGCTCATGTCCGCTGGCGGCCGCGCTGAAGGCGTTAAAGTGGCCACCCACGTTCTCTCGCTGCACTGTGGACTCCATTCAGCTCTCAGAGGGTCAGAGGGACCTGTTTAATTGCCCGAGGTCGAAGTTTACGAGCGAGGGCAGCGGTTTTAACGGCGGCCCACGGCGGCCTTTAAACTCCCTGACCAGAAGTCTGTCATTCCGCTTGCTCTTCATTTCAGGATAAAAGGCTTCATCATCTTCTCATCTGTATCTGGAAAAAAGAGCTTCTTTCGTTTGATGAGGAGTGTGAAGCCTCCTTGTTTTCCGGACAATAGATCCCATTCTGTCCGGCGACGGTTCAGATGGACGGTCAGGCGTGGACGCTGATCTGCACTACTGGGCCATTTAACCAGTTTAATATGTGTTGCTAGGTATTCCTTAAATCAAGTTACGTTTTAATTACGCTGTTAATTACATCAAATGTTAGTATCACTCAAATTTTCCATTCCACCTTAAATAGTGTACAATTTACATTCTGGCTCTGACATTCATCTTCACATTTGCCAGCTTTGTACTCAAATTTTCCTGCTCCACCTTAATTGGAATGATATTCAACTTTCTATTCGTCAGCATCTTGTTTGTATTTACCTGTTCCACCTTAAATGGTGCAGTATTTACATTCCGTAGCTGACAGTCAACTTTGCATTTGCGTTCCACCTTAAATGGAGCAGCCTTTACATTCTGGCTCTAACAGTCAACTTCATATTTACCAGTTTTTTGTTTGTATTTTTCTGTTCCACCTTAAATTTGCCTTCTTGCTCTGATATTCAACCTCACGTTTGCCAGATTCTTACTTAAATTTTCCCGTTCCACCTTAAATAGTGTACAATTTACATTCTGGCTCTGACATTTATCTTTACATTTGCCAGCTTTGTACACAAATTTTCCTGCTCCACCTTAAATGTAATGATATTCAACTTTCTATTCGTCAGTATCTTGTTTGTATTTTTCTGTTCCACCTTAAATTTGCATTCTGGCTCTGATATTCAACCTCACATTCGCCAGATTCTTACTTAAATTTTCCCGTTCCACCTTAAATGGTGCAGCATTTACATTCCGTAGCTGACAGTCAACTTCACGTTTGCAACTTCAAACTCAGATTTTCCCGGCCCACCTTAAATGGTGCAGAATGTATATTCTGGCTCTTACATTCAACTTCACATTTACCAGTTTTTTGTTTGTATTTTCCTGTTCCACCTTAAATAGTGTAGGATTTGCATTCTGGCTCTGACATTCATCCTCACATTTGCCAGCTTTGTATTCAAATTTTCCCATTCCGCCTTAAATGGTGCAGAATCTATTGTCTGGCTCTGACATTCAACCTTAAAATTGCCAGCTTCTTATTTGAATTTTCCTGTTCCACCTTAAATGGTGCAGTATTTACATTCCATAGCTGACAGTCAACTTTGCATTTGCAACGTCATACTTAGATTTTCCCGTTCCACCTTAAATGGAATGACATTCCATCTTCTTATTCGCCAGCATCTTGTTTGTTTTTTCCTGTTCCACCTTAAATACTGCACCATTGACATTCCAGGGCTGACATTCATCCCCACATTTGCCAGCGTCCTCCTCAAATTTTCCCGTTCCACCTTAAATGGTGCAGCATCTATATTCTGGCTCTGACAGTCAACTTCAGATTTTTCCATTCCACCTTAAAAGATGTAACAGTTATTATAATAAGATGCACCAGAACGTAACCACAGGGCTGTTTCAGGTGGGACGGGAAACCACACTGGCGGAGCGTGCTTCCAGTCTGATGATGATGGAGCAGTATTCACAATTCCAACTTTTTAACAGCCTCGGAATTCTGAGGATCCAGTGATATTCCAGAGAGGAGTGTTCACGAGACAAAACCTGTCCACACTATTGATCACCACAGGATTTAACAAAAGCAGATTTCCCAAACTCGTTCATTCCTCTCATAGAGAATTCCTCTCAGACCCGGAATTCCTTATATGGGCGGCTCCAGAATGACTGCACGTGCTCGGTGGTCTATTTTGGACCCAGTGTTGCTTTAATGGTTTAGGTTTCAGGTTAAGGTTAAAGGAACGCTCCAGCCTAATCCCCGGCTGCTGGATCTGTAGCGTACGGTGGAATAGCACGGACAGTCATTCGGATGTGTTTTCCTGCACGGACTCAAAACATACTTGCACTAGGAGCCGATGGGAATCTTCATGGGAATCTGGTTGATGTTATTGTTTGTGGTATTGGAACAGAGGCAGCTGATCCAGGTTGGGC
>CM038720.1:2178126-2193126 GCA_021613375.1 Megaleporinus macrocephalus | reverse complement strand
AGGGATTGTAGAAGCTCTCTGAGGAAACGAGCTGCTGAGATTACAGATAATGAACAGATAAACAGTAACAGCAGTGATGTCCGTGTACGCCGTGTAGACGCTGCTGTTTAGATGTGCTACGTCCTGATTGGCGGTGAAACCCTGAAGCTCCCTGAAACTTAGTAAAGAGTGAACGTGAGAGTGCTCCTCCGCTGTGGAGTCCGTGAGAGTCCGTGAGCCGGTCTGGTTCGGTCTCAGTGATAAGCTGAAGTCGTGCGGCGTGTCGCGTCCTCCAGACAGGCTGAGATACGGACCCTGACGGCTCGTATATTTAGCGCTTCCCTCTCGGTCACAGAACAGACAGGCCCCTCCTAATCAGTCAGCGGTGTCGACGGTGCCGCGTGTGACAGTACGGGCGTCTCTGTGGTGGTCTCGGGGGGGGCTGAGTTCATCTAAACGTTATCTAATACATTCGCAATATTTTGCCTTATAACACACTATACGTATCCCTCCAGGCTTTGTATTCATAACCAATTCATGGCGGAGGGATACGTGCAGGGCGTTATGAAACAAAATATAGTGCCCAAAGCAAATGTAAACCTAACGCTTATACAAACTATGCCTCCGAGCCCCTTGAGACCCCCACCATGAAATGCTTATGAATATGAAGACGGGCTATTACCATTTCACGATAGTTTTGAAAAGATTTTGGCCTTTAAATTCATTTCACGGTGGTCTCCGGGGGCTTAGAGACGTAGTTAATATAAACACTACATGTGTATTTGCTTTTTGGGACTATTTTGCCTCATGACACCCTTTATGTATCCCTCCACCATGAATGGATTTTAAAGCTGAAACGATCATAAACAACATCTCCGACATCAGACAGTGTATTTCTAACCATTTCATGGTGGTCTCAGGGGGCTTAGAGGGGTAGTTTATATGAATGTTACATATACATTTGCTTGGGACTTTTTTGCCTCACAGCGTCCTGCATGTATCCCTCCACCAGGAATGGATTTTAAGGCCTAAACTATCATAAACAGCATCTCAGACGTGAGACAGTGTATTTATAACATCTACTGTAATAACTTTCTGTGAGGGAGCTTGGGTTCACGTCTGAAGCAAAAATTCAGATAAAATGGGTGGAGTTCCCCTTCAAAAAAGGATGGCAGGTTTAAAGGCATGTTTTTTTCTGGTCACCGAGGGGTTAAACAAGGTTCATCAGATACCAGCTGATGTTCCAGTGGACAGAACTGGTCCCGCTACCTGGTTTGAGTGATGTGCCGGAGGAGAGCTCGTATCCAATCGCCTCCTTAGCGGGAGGTCCACCCGGACCTCCTCTTTAATATAAGGAGCGTATTTTAAGTTAAGTCTGAGAGTCTCCTGAGGTTCAGCGATGATCAGTATCTCTGCAGGAACGAGCGCTGTGGTCTCCAGGGGACGCGGCAGGGCCGTTAAAAGATGTGTTTCCACTTTCAGGGTGAGTTAGACGTGCGGTTTTACGGCTGAGGAGTGAGAAGCTGAGGGTTTGTCTGCACTCCGAACGTTCTGAGACACTTGGAGTTTGTTTTTACTCCAAATTCACACATTTTCTGTTTAGTTTTGCTGGAACGGACCAAATTAAACAGAACACTGTTTAGTTTTCTGTCATTTTTCTGTGCAAAGACTGTAAAACTGAAACACCAACTGCTTTTCACACCAAGGAAGGTCTATCTAGAGCCATGAGTTCTGTGAAGAACCATTTCATACATAGTAGGTTCATTGTTTGTCTGTAGGTTACTAGAAGCCTCTGTAGACGTTCACTCTTCACTCGTTCTGTGTATGTGTCAAGCTTGTAATCCTTTTTGGTTCCATATAGACCATATACACCATGGCTGTGTCTCAATAACCTACTGAGCTCCTACATAGGCAGCATTTTACACCATAGTATGCGCTCCAGACATGTAGACTGTCCCAATTCTTACATACCTTAAACATGCTGCTACTGAGGAACCTTATTTACACCTGATTTAAAGAAGCATCGAACGCTTCCTCAGCCGCTAAGACAATCCCATGATGCACCGCAGGCTGATCTAGGAGCAGTGAAGTGGTTTTAAAATGTGAGTTATTTTGATTCTCTGGAGTTTTAATGTGTTTCTGGTCATATAATCACACAAAACAGTATTTAATTATCAACTCTGTAACGAGTCCTTCACCATTTACACTTTATACTCCAGACATTAGCATTTAGGCTAGCAGATGTTGTTTTGGATGCTGGCTGGTAGCTTAGCAACCAGCTAAACCCCCGGTGGCGTGCTGCAGTGGGCGGGAACAAGCCGTGACGCAGTCTCTCTCTAACTAGAGCGTCTCAGTAATCTGTTTTATGAGGAGAGATGAGGAGAGAACACTGATACTTACACACTCACTACCTAGACAGCCTACTTACACACTCACTACCTAGACAGCCTACTTACACACTCACTACCTAGACAGTCTACTTACACACTCACTACCTAGACAGTCTACTTACACACTCACTACCTAGATAGCCTACTTACACACTCGCTACCTAGACAGCCTACTTACACACTCGCTACCTAGACAGCCTACTTACACACTCACTACCTAGACAGCCTACTTACACACTCACTAGAGTTTGAGACAGACCCCATGTCTCCATCAAACCTTTACTACTGAACCCCTGAAGAACTATCTTTTAAAGAGTGAACTCCTACAGAAACCTCTAGATCATTCTAGAGTGTTCACTGTACACTATAGAAGTATTATAGTATTGCATTCATATGATATTATTAGGATTGTTCAGCTCCACAGCAACCTTTATATTATTACTGCTGATTTGTATAGTGGTTAAAATTAATAATGTAATTAATTAATTAATTGATTAAGGTCATGCGTGTATTGTCTGGTTCAGTACTGCTATACTAGTTAGCTTATTCCAGCCAGTCGTGTCTCGCTAATCACACTGAATCAATAATCTTATTTATTCCAACTAACGTAATACCTGAATAGTTACAGCTAATGTAGCATCTTGTTAATTTCAACTAATTCCAGCTGAAAGTACCTTAATAACGTTTAATGTAGCGCCGTGCTCACAGCCAATGTTGCACCTTGCTAATTGTAGCTGTGGTAACGCTTTGCTAATTCCAGCCAAACGTACTTAATAACAATTAATGTTGTGTCTTGCTTGCAGTCGTCTTCCAGCTAATGTAGCACCTCTGCTAATTCCAGCCAGTAGTGACTAGTTACAGCCAGTTTAGAACCTTATTCATTCCAGCTAATGTAGCGTCATGTTAATGTCCAGTTAGTGTAGCATCTTGCTAAGTACGAGCCAAAGTCATACTTCGCTAAATCCCAGAAAACACAGTGTTGCTATAATAACGGTGTTTTTTACACTGGTTGTGAGTTCTATGCAGATATGATGGAACTTGAGAAGAATTCTAGGAGGTTGTGATAAGGAATTGACAACGTTGCCACTGTGTTGTCACAACATTGTTAGATAGCATTGTCACAACTTTCTGAGGAATTACATTTCAAGGTTGTGGCAGCTTAACTGTGTTTGCCGGGTTCCAGCCATCTTCCAAGTTCCAGACAGTAGCGTCTTACTAGTTCCAGTAAATCTAGAACCGTATTCATTCCAGATGATGTAGTACTTTCACCCATTACAGCCAACGCTGTACCTCACTATAGTCAGCTAATGGAGTGTCTCAGTAATGTAGTGCCGTGCTTGGAGCCAATGTCACACAGCGTTGTCTACTTTCTTGCAATGTTGCTATAACGTTGTCAAGAGGTGTTGTTTTTAACATTGTCTGAACAAGGTTGTCACAACTTTACTATAAATAACCTTGTTTTATGGTTTTATTTATTTTGACCTGTTGGCAATTTTCCATAGACTTCCATGCAGATATGATGGAACTTGAGAAGAATTCTAGGAGGTTGTGATAAGGTACTGATAACATTGACACTATGTTGTCACAACATTGTCAGATAACATTGTCACAACTTTCTGAGGAATTACATTTCATCTGTGCCGGGTTCCAGCCAATGTAGCATCTTCCAAGTTCCAGCCAGTAGTGTCTACTAGTTACAGTGAATCTAGAACCGTACTGATGTGGTACTTTGCCCATTACAGCCAACGCTGTACCTCACTATAGTCAGATAATGGAGTATCTTGGTAATTCCAGCCAAAAGTACTTCGTTAATAACGACGAAAGTAGTGCCGGGCTTACAGACAATGTCATAAGTTGTTAATTCCTAGCAAACACATAGCGTTGGCTACTTTCTTGCAATGTTGGTATAATGTTGTCAAGAGGTTTTTTTTAAACAAAGGTATTTTTATTGATATTTAAATAATACAGTGCAGAAAAGACTTCAAAAAAAAAGATAAAAGGAAGGAGAAAAAAAGCCAAACAGATCCAGATGTCTCTTCGAGAAAGATAACAATTAAATTAAAATAAATAAATATAAATGACCACAGAATATGGGATAATGAAATATTTTCCAATACACCACTACAGCCAGCCAAAGAGTATTTATTCTTTTCTAATACCATGAAATGCATAATTTCGTTCAAGGTGATGTTTTTTTTTTTACATTGTCTGAACAAGGTTGTCATGACAACACTACAAATAACATTGTTTTATGGTATTATTTTTGGACCTGTTGGCAACTTTCTATGGACTTCTATGTAGATATAATGGAACATAAGAAGATTTCTATGAGGTTGTGATAACGTTCTGACAACGTTGCCACTATGTTGCCAGTACACTGCCAGATAACATTGTCACAACGTGTCTGAGGAATTGCATTTCAACGTAGTGACGACGTAACCGTGGTTGCCGGGTTCCAGCTAATGCTGTCCCCGCAGTGCTCATATTCCCGTTTCTCCTGTCGGCTGCTCCTCTCTCAGCAGTCGCATGTCTGGGAGACAGTTTAAGTTCAGTAATAGCTCCGCTCTCGGTTTTAAGTAACGACATTCTTCACCTCCTGCTCTCGCTCCCAGCAGCCGTCCTCTCTCTCAGCACACACGCCATTAACGCCGCACAATTATAAAACAATGCACTTACGGAGAGCGCGGCCGGCCCAGGGAGATTTATGGCGGGGCTGTTCTCCGCTCACTTTAGATGCCTCGGGCTTCAGAACCTGGAGCTGCTAGACTGGAATACCAGGCAGAACGTTCCCCTGGTTACAAATCAAATGCCTCTTAAATGGACTTTATGGAGCTTCAGCGCGGAGGATTTAATGGGAGCTCGAGACGGACGTTTACTGTAGCTGGGTTTTACGTACGCAGTGATGAGGTGGCGGATACTCAAGCCTGGGAGAAGCATTTCTATATGCTCTCAGCGGCGAGCAGCGCTAGCACCAGCCTGGACGTCTAGAGGTGTTAGTTTGTTATGAATTCAGAGAAATGTAAAGTTTAAACATAAATATTATTAAAATTTCTGATCGTGCTGTCCGTCCAGTCCACGTGTACTGAAACTTTCTCCTGTGAGCAGCTCTTCTTTACATGTGAACAGTTTAAAATTACTACATTAGCACACAGCCAACTGTTTTACTGATTTCTGCAATTTGATTATTCAACATTCTCCAATTTCCTACTCTGTATTAGTGTATATACTCTTACTCTGAATTCTTTATCTCAGTGTATATATACTCTTACTCTGATTTCTTTATCTCAGTGTATATATACTCTTACTCTGAATTCTTTATCTCAGTGTATATATACTCTTACTCTGATTTCTTTATCTCAGTGTGTATATACTCTTACTCTGATTTCTTTATCTCAGTGTATATATACTCTTACTCTGATTTCTTACTCAGTGTGTATACTCTTACTCTGATTTCTTTATCTCAGTGTGTATATCCTCTTACTCTAAATTTCTTTATCTCAGTGTATATATACTCTTACTCTGATTTCTTTCTCAGTGTATATATACTCTTACTCTGATTTCTTTCTCTCAGTGTATATACTCTTACTCTGATTTCTTTATCTCAGTGTATATCTACTCTTACTCTGATTTCTCTCAGATCTCTCAGTGTATATATACTCTTACTCTGATTTCTTTCAGATCTCTCAGTGTATATATACTCTTACTCTGATTTCTTTCAGATCTCTCAGTGTATATATACTCTTACTCTGATTTCTATCAGATCTCTCAGTGTATATATACTCTTACTCTGATTTCTTTCAGATCTCTCAGTGTATATATATTCTTACTCTGATTTCTATCAGATCTCTCAGTGTATATATACTCTTACTCTGATTTCTTTCAGATTTCTCAGTGTATATATACTCTTACTCTGATTTCCTTCAGATTTATGTATATATGTATATATAATCTTACTTAGATTTCTTGTGTATATATACTCATTGTTACATTGTGATGCCAAAAACATATATGGGTGTATATCATCACTGACCAAACAAATAAAAATATTCGTAGTAGAGGGTGTTTTTCTCTGGACTGAGCAGTGTGTGTGACAGAGTTGACTCCTCTGCTCTTGCATCTCCTCACCCTTTACAGTAAGAAGAACACTTAAAGCAGAGCTGGTGTTCATTCCTGTCTCCTCCGTTTCTCTTCCAGGCAGTGCAACAAGACGTCCAGCGGCAGCGACAGCTGCGACCTGATGTGCTGCGGCCGAGGGTACAATCCGTACTCGGAGAAGGTGGTGGAGCGCTGCCACTGCAAGTACCACTGGTGCTGCTACGTCACCTGCAAGAAGTGTGAGAAGATCGTGGAGAGATACGTGTGCAAATGACGGGGATCTGCTTCAGTCAGCACTGTCCGGCCCAGCGTTCCCAGGAAGAACCTACAGCCAGCCCTTCGGGTTCTGACGCAAGTGCGCTGGAGCTCCGGGACTTGTTCCAGGCCATTCCGCTTCCAGATTTTATCCGCGCCAGGAATTCTGAACCTGATTCTCTTGGATTTCTGACTGAACCCAGCTTTACTCCACTCCTCCACAGATATAACCGAAGCACTGCGCTACACAGACGGCTTAGTTTTGTCTTAAGCTTTGTATACTTACAAGGACAGACGGCTTATTCGGGTTTGTTTTCTGAATATCCTCCACCAAATTCCGACCCACAACTTTGACTTGCATTGTTTTTTTTTTGTTTTTGTTGTTTTACAAAGAACTGGACGTTACTTGTTTATGGCGAAGGCTGCCGTCCTAAAGGTTGTCGTTGTCGTGTTTTCAAGAAAAATGCATATGCTCTCGTTTCTGGATATCACGTTTATTATACGATACTGGGGGTCACTCTGTAATGGTGCCTTCAGCGAGGAGAGCCCTCCTAGTAACCACCTGGAATTGGACAAGCGGATTGGTGGGATGGTACTTCTGTTTAGCAAGAAAAAAACCAAGCATGCATTTAGTGGACTGGGATCAATAATAGCAGACCAAACGGACCTTCTCGGATGTGGAACTGTGTAGTAGGTCACGCTTATGAGTTTATTGGGAAAAATACCAGCATTTACTTTTGTATCCTCGCCAACAACGTTCTGGACTATAAGTGTTGTAGCTTCCAGTTATTTTTTTTAAATCCAGTGTGCCGACCGCAGCTGTACTCCGAGCATCATGAACCACTTATCTGTGGATGTACATACTGTCTTTTTTTTTTTTTTTTTGTATGCTGAATTTACAAAAAAAGAAATATTTATAGACTAATTAAAGAATCTTTACCACATTTGTTGGAATCTGGTTCTTCCGCATTTCCGATTCGGTTCTGTGAGAAAACTCAACAGCGCTTTTCGGGCTTAACAGCTGTTAATTTGAGGTTCTTGTCTTGAACAAATAACAATTTGCCACAATTAGGCTTGACAGTGTATAAATCAGCCGACACCTGATATGTTCCGAGTTGGAGCCGAAGGGCGAGCGGGTAGAGCGGCGGAGACCCTGGGAACGGCTCCGTTTGGATCTGATGCCCTAATAAGTAGCGAATGCACAGCAGGCAAAGCCTCAAAGCTCGGCATAACCAGCGTCACACTTTCCAGCCTTTAACTGGCCGTTACACTCAGACCTCTGAGAGAGGCTATTGTTCTCTCAGCTTCTTAAACAATAGAGAAAAGCAATAAGACTGAAAACAGGACTGAGAGTATAAAGGAAACAGTGTGTGAGCAGGTTTGGAGAACTGATGCCACAAGCAGGGAGAGAAGTTATTGGAGTTGTTTGTCCATCATAATTAATATAGGATTACATAGCCATGAGTTTTTTTATCTATCTCCAAAATAGAACATTTAGTTTCAATGTAAGTTAATGAAACCAGAATTTTTTTTCCAAGCTATTTTGGAGCATTTCTATTGGTCCATTAATCATTAATTTTTCACCCAATATAAACGGCAGCTGTTGTGTTTAAATAATGCACAAAAATAAAAATTGACAAAAATGGAAATGCACAATATTATATATAAAACCTATTTTTTCCATACATGAAGCTTTATTATTAAATATTAATCAGTATTAATAGAGGAAGTAGTTATTTTCCATACGTCAGTGTGTTTATTTAACTCTTTCCAAGCTTCTCCTAAACAACCCAGTATTATTATCAGTTCTGATCTAATACCTGCTTTGAATGCTCAGTACTTCATTAAGCCATTATAAACACACACACACACACACACACACACACACACATATATATATATATATATATATATATATATATATATATATATATATATATATATATATATATATATATATATAGTTATAATAGTTATATATCTCATAATATATTTCTTTTTATATAATATACTATTTTGTCAGCACAACCCCAATTAAATGTTTTTTTTCTAACATATTTTATGTTTTAAATGAGGTAAATTAACAGTAATTGTGTATTAAAGTGTGCAGAGGTGTGTTCTCAGTAGATGTTAACCTATTAACCCCTTACTGTGTCATAAGAGATCAAAGTGGTGTATAATAATAACAGCAAGATGTAAAACATTACAAATAAAACATGCACAGAGACAGAAAGTATAAAGAGTATATAAAGAGTATTAATATAAATATATTCTGAGTATTATTTGAAAAATATTTGAGTATTAAATAATTAAAATAAGTTAGGAGCTAGGAGTCAGAAATGATTCACGTACAGGTAAAGAAGGGTTTACACGTCTATAGATTTGTTTAGATCTCTATAGGTTGGTTTAAACATCTATAGGTTGGTTTATATCTCTATAGATTGGTTTACAGGTCTATAGGTTGGTTTATATCTCTATAGATTGGTTTACAGGTCTATAGGTTGGTTTAGATCTCTATAGATTGGTTTACAGGTCTATAGGTTGGTTTAGATCTCTATAGATTGGTTTACAGGTCTATAGGTTGGTTTAGATCTCTATAGATTGTGTTTACAGGTCTATAGGTTGGTTTAGATCTCTATAGATTGGTTTACAGGTCTATAGGTTGGTTTAGATCTCTATAGATTGGTTTACAGGTCTATAGGTTGGTTTAGATCTCTATAGATTGTGTTTACAGGTCTATAGGTTGGTTTAGATCTCTATAGATTGGTTTACAGGTCTATGGGTTGGTTTAGATCTCTATAGATTGGTTTACAGGTCTATAGGTTGGTTTAGATCTCTATAGATTGTGTTTACAGGTCTATAGGTTGGTTTAGATCTCTATAGATTGGTTTACACGTCTATAGGTTGGTTTACATATATATAGGTTGGTTTAGATCTCTGAGTTTTGGTTTACAGGTCTATAGATTGGTTTACATCTCTATAGATTGGTTTAAACATTTATAGGTTGGTTTAGATCTCTATAGGTTGGTTTACAGGTCTATAGTTTGGTTTAGATCTCTATAGATTGGTTTACACGTCTATAGGTTGGTTTAGATCTCTATAGATTGGTTTACAGGTCTATAGGTTGGTTTACATATATATAGGTTGGTTTACAGGTCTATAGGTTGGTTTACAGGTCTATAGATTGGTTTACACGTCTATAGTTTGGTTTAGATCTCTGTGTTTTGGTTTACATGTCGATAGGTTGGTTTACAGGTCTATAGTTTGGTTTAGATCTCTATAGATTTTTTTTACATCTCTATAGATTGGTTTACACGTCTATAGTTTGGTTTAGATCTCTATAGATTGGTTTACACGTCTATAGGTTGGTTTACATCTCTATGTTTTGGTTTACACGTCTATAGATTGGTTTACAGGTCTATGGGTTGGTTTAGATCTCTATAGATTGGTTTACAGGTCTATAGGTTGGTTTACATCTCTATGTTTTGGTTTACACGTCTATAGATTGGTTTACAGGTCTATGGGTTGGTTTAGATCTCTATAGATTGGTTTACAGCTCTATAGGTTGGTTTACATCTCTATGTTTTGGTTTACACGTCTATAGATTGGTTTACAGGTCTATAGATTGGTTTACATCTCTATAGATTGGTTTAAACATTTATAGGTTGGTTTAGATCTCTATAGGTTGGTTTACAGGTCTATAGATTGGTTTACACATATATAAGTTGGTTTACATCTCTATGTTTTGGTTTACATATATATAGGTTGGTTTAGATCTCTATGGTTTGGTTTACACATCTATAGGTTGTTTACAATGTGTAAACAAGGTTAGGTCTGGTGGTCTGAGTTGGGGTCCGACACTGGGTGCACACGTTGAGCACATGTTCAACATGTCGAGCGAACGAAACTCGTGGGAGCGAGAAAACTGGCAGACAACATGCTCGCAGTCAGGGAGGCCCGTTAAACACAACGCAATTATTACTGCATTAGCGACCGGGCCGCTTTTACGGCCTCGCTTTGTTTACAGCTGTCCAAGAAACAAGAGTGGAACCACTCGAGCACGATTAGCTGCTCGGAGAGGATTTTAATGATGAAGGCTGCGGCTCTGCGCTCAGTCTGCGCTCAGTTCTCCAGCGCAGAGCTGGGCTGTAAAGCAGCCAGGCCGTTGTCACAGGTTCATAAGGGTTTTCATGCGGCGGCCCAGTTCTCGGGCCAAGAACAACGCTGGTGTTTTCATACACGGCGAGGAAAACCCTGTAACAGAAAATCATTTGTAAAGTGGGACCACTGAGAATGAAGCAACACGATCGTAGATCACACACTTCAAGCCAATTACAATCCAAATATAACTAACGCAGAGTAGCAGCTCGTCATTCCGGGCCCGGTCTCAGCCGGCGGACCTGCCGAGCTCCAGAGCCGACTCTGCTGAGGGTGGAGAGGAGCTTTGCTTTGGCTGTGGATCAGGAGAACATAGGTTTGATCCCAGTTGCTGCACCGCCTGTTTCAAA
This sequence comes from Megaleporinus macrocephalus, assembly GCA_021613375.1. Classification (NCBI taxonomy): domain Eukaryota; kingdom Metazoa; phylum Chordata; class Actinopteri; order Characiformes; family Anostomidae; genus Megaleporinus; species Megaleporinus macrocephalus. Next base: position 2,181,899 of record CM038720.1, on the reverse strand, counting down.
TACCATCTGTTACCACTGTTAGCTGCAGGTACAGCCTAATAAACACCAGCCTCGTTAAACAGAGTCTTTAATTAAACCTTCAGCCCGAAGACCCGCCCTGATCAACCACACACACTAACAACTGCAGTGGATCCACACGGGCATGGAATCCTGGACCCACTGCGACTGGACCTGATATTCAAATACCATCCTCTCCTCATCCACACATCACCCAACACCACCTCCTCCTCATCCACACATCACCCAACACCACCTCCTCCTCATCCACACATCACCCAACACCACCTCCTCCTCATCCACACATCACCCAACACCACCTCCTCCTCATCCACACATCACCCAACACCACCTCCTCCTCATCCACACATCACCCAACACCACCTCCTCCTCATCCACACATCACCCAACACCACCTCCTCCTCATCCACACATCACTCAACACCACCTCCTCCTCATCCACACATCACCCAACACCACCTCCTCCTCATCCACACATCACCCAACACCACCTCCTCCTCATCCACACATCACTCAACACCACCTCCTCCTCATCCACACATCACCCAACACCACCTCCTCCTCCTCCACACATCACCCAACACCACCTCCTCCTCATCCACACATCACCCAACACCACCTCCTCCTCATCCACACATCACCCAACACCACCTCCTCCTCATCCACACATCACCCAACACCACCTCCTCCTCATCCACACATCACTCAACACCACCTCCTCCTCATCCACACATCACCCAACACCACCTCCTCCTCATCCACACATCACTCAACACCACCTCCTCCTCATCCACACATCACCCAACACCACCTCCTCCTCATCCACACATCACCCAACACCACCTCCTCCTCATCCACACATCACTCAACACCACCTCCTCCTCATCCACACATTAGCCAACACCACCTCCTCCTCATCCACACATTACCCAACACCACCTCCTCCTCATCCACACATTACCCAACACCACCTCCTCCTCATCCACACATCACCCAACACCACCTCCTCCTCATCCACACATCACCCAACACCACCTCCTCCTCATCCACACATCACCCAACACCACCTCCTCCTCATCCACACATCACTCAACACCACCTCCTCCTCATCCACACATCACCCAACACCACCTCCTCCTCATCCACACATCACCCAACACCACCTCCTCCTCATCCACACATCACTCAACACCACCTCCTCCTCATACCACACATCACCCAACACCACCTCCTCCTCATCCACACATCACCCAACACCACCTCCTCCTCATCCACACATCACCCAACACCACCTCCTCCTCATCCACACATCACCCAACACCACCTCCTCCTCATCCACACATCACCCAACACCACCTCCTCCTCATCCACACATCACCCAACACCACCTCCTCCTCATCCACACATCACCCAACACCACCTCCTCCTCATCCACACATCACCCAACACCACCTCCTCCTCATCCACACATCACCCAACACCACCTCCTCCTCATCCACACATCACTCAACACCACCTCCTCCTCATCCACACATCACCCAACACCACCTCCTCCTCCTCCACACATCACTCAACACCATCCCCTCCTCATCCACACATCACCCAACACCACCTCCTCTCATCCACACATCACTCAACACCACCTCCTCCTCATCCACACATCACCCAACACCATCCCCTCCTCATCCACACATCACTCAACACCACCTCCTCCTCATCCACACATCACCCAACACCACCTCCTCCTCATCCACACATCAGCCAACACCACCTCCTCCTCATACCACACATCACCCAACACCATCCCCTCCTCATCCACACATCACTCAACACCACCTCCTCCTCATCCACACATCACTCAACACCACCTCCTCCTCATCCACACATCACCCAACACCACCTCCTCCTCATCCACACATCACCCAACACCACCTCCTCCTCATCCACACATCACCCAACACCACCTCCTCCTCATCCACACATCACCCAACACCACCTCCTCCTCATCCACACATCACCCAACACCACCTCCTCCTCATCCACACATCACCCAACACCACCTCCTCCACATCCACACATCACCCAACACCACCTCCTCCTCATCCACACATCACCCAACAACCACCTCCTCCTCATCCACACATCAGCCAACACCACCTCCTCCTCATGCACACATTACTCAACAACCACCTCCTCCTCATCCACACATTAGCCAACACCACTCCTCCTCATCCACCACATTACCCAACACCACCTCCTCCTCATCCACACATCACCCAACACCACCTCCTCCTCATCCACACATCAGCCAACACCCACCTCCACCTCATCCACACATTACCAACACCACCTCCTCCTCATCCACACATCACTCAACACCACCTCCTCCTCTATCCACACATCAACCCAACACCACCATTCCTCCTCATCCACCACATCACTCAAACACCCACCCTCCTCTCATCCACACATCACTCAACACCACCTCTCCTCATCCTCATCTACATCACCCACCACCTCCGTCTCCTCATCACACATCACCCAACACCATCCCCTCCTCATCCACACATCACTCAACGACCACCTCCTCCTCATCCACGACATCACCCTAACACCACCTCCTCCTCATCCACACATCACCCCAACACCACCTCCTCCTCCTCATCCACACATCACCCTACACCACCTCCTCATCATCCAAACATCACTCAACACCCACCTCCTCCTCATCCACACATCATCACCCAACACCACCTCCTCCTCATCCACACATCACCCGAACACCACCTCCTCCTCATCCACACATCACCCAACACCACCTCCTCCTCATCCACACATCACTCAACACCCACCTCCTCCTCATCCCCACATCACTCAACACCACACCTCCTCCTCATCCACACATCACCCAACACCACCTCCTCCTCATCCACACATCACCAAACAACCACCTCCTCCTCATCCACACATCACTCAAACACCACCTCCTCCTCATCCACACATCACTCAACACCACCTCCTCCTCATCCACACATCACCAACACCACCTCCTCCTCATCCACACATCACCCAACACACCTCCTCCTCATCCACACATCACCCAACACCACCTCCTCCTCATCCACACATCACCCAACACCACCTCCTCCTCATCCACACATCACCCAACACCACCTCCTCCTCATCCACACATCACCCAACACCACCTCCTCCTCATCCACACATCACCCAACACCACCTCCTCCTCATACCACACATCACTCAACACCACCTCCTCCTCATCCACACATCACTCAACACCACCTCCTCCTCATCCACACATCACCCAACACCACCTCCTCCTCATCCACACATCACCCAACACCACCTCCTCCTCATCCACACATCACCCTACACCACCTCCTCCTCATCCACACATCACCCAACACCAACCTCCTCCCTCATCCACACATTACTCAACACCACCTCCTCTCTCATCCACACATTAGCCAACACCACCTCCACCTCATCCACACATTACCCAACACCACCTCCACCTCATCCACACTCAACCCAACACCACCTCCTCTCATCCACACATCAGCCAAACACCACCTCCACCTCATCCACACATTAACCAACACCACCTCCTCCTCATCCCACACATCACTCAACACCACCTCCTCCTCATCCACACATCACCCAACACCACCTCCTCCTCATCCACACATCACTCAACACCAACCTCCTCCTCATCCACACATCACTCAACACCA
>CM038720.1:2145626-2173126 GCA_021613375.1 Megaleporinus macrocephalus | reverse complement strand
GTTGAGTGTATAACTCTAAATGTAGGTATTGTATATAAACTGAGTTACAGTCTCTCAGGTTAAATGAAATTGGAATGATTTTATTGTATATAATTCTAAATATTCGTAGATATAAACAGTCTAATGCGTATATACCAGAATCTACCACGTACAGCCGGGGCAGTGATCTCATTGTGGTGGTTTGGTTTTTTTTCCATATGAAAAGCACAGCAGACCCAATTGGATTGACCTCATGTTGACCTCTGTAAAAGGCCGGATTAGGAGAGGACGGGGGGGGTGGGGGGCAGAACCCGTGGAGCTCAAATGCGGCGTGAACTGGGCTCTATCTCTGCGGCCCGGCTCAAAAGCCTGCTGAAAAACGGAAGCGGCGCGCTGAGCTAATGGGGCAGAATGGCTCTAAAGCTTGGGGTCGGCCTTTGTTAGCCACACCAATGTCCATTTAACTGCGGAGCGCCCGGAGAGAGAGCCCAGATTGTCCCCCTCGGCAAAAAAGGGGGTAATTACTGCGGAAGGCGTGTTGCTGTTGCTGTTTCTGTCAGTCCGGGAGCGTTTCGCACCCCGAGTGACCCGTGCTCTGCGGGAAAAGGCCTCTACAGTGGACGGGAGAGGGAGGTTTGAGGGAAAGGAGTGGACGTCCACAGGGTTAATGTCAGCGGAGACCATAAACCGCCGACTGGGCCTTTGTGTTGGGCGCGGGCTGGATGCTCATTGTCAATGGGGGGCACACAAAGAATTTGACTGGAGTGGTAAAGCTATTCAGAGGTACTGACCCGTACTGTAAATGGACTTTAGTGAGGGCCGTTATCCCCCCGCTCGCCACTCCCCTCCCCTCCTCTGGTAACCGGCCCCAGCAGTGTGTGCAGTTAAATGCTGTTTTGTCATCATTGTGGCTGCCAGGCTTTAGACATGTTGCCATGACGAGGACCGATGGTAAGCATGCAGCATCCCGGGCTGTTATATCACCAACATACCGAAGGTTTACTAACATTCCTGAGAGAGAATGATCACATATTGATCTCTGATCGCTTTCCTGTTTTCTCTTTATTCGCCTCCATACTTTCCTGAATATTGTCTATATTTGTTTGTTTGTTTGTTTACAGCTGATCTTTATTTTTATTGTTGTTCTTATTGTGTGTCATGTGGATAAAAGGAAAATTCTATATTAATTAACCTAATTATTAATATTCTCTTTATTATCTGGAGAACAATTCTGACAGCCTCAAAGTTGTGAAGAAAAGCCACATTCCTCTGCATTTGGGGCCACATGCTTGGTTTTATGTTGGCCCGGTTCTGGCTGGGTCCTCGGCCCAAAACTGGCCCACACACTGTCAAATAAGTATTACTAACAGATCTGGCCCATGAACTCTAAAGTCAGTAAAACTGTGAGTAGTACTCATTCTACAGTACATGGGTCAGTTTTAGGCCGAGGACCCAGCCAGAACTGGGCCGCATACTGTAAATGTTTGGAAGTGTACCAACATTCACGGATGGATGCTATAACTTGCCCAACGCCGTCTTGTCTGCTATCTAGGGGGCCACTTGTGACATGCCAGACTTGGGCCAAAAGTAATGAAGCAAAAGTAAACTAAGCGTAGATTGGCTGCAACATAGACGGTCTGTGGCCCAGTTACTTCAAATGAAGCGTAAAAAGTACGGATCTGCCTCAACATAGTCGTGTTGTGGCTCTTTTACTTTGAATACAACAACGTCTGCTACCTGGGGGCCAATTAAGACGTGCCAGACTTGGGTTAAAATTATTGAGATGTAATCAACATCTGCCACAACATGACTGTGCTGTGGTCCTCTTACTTCAACCACATTGTTGGGCTACAAAGCTATATGGGAATTGGCCCTTAAATGATGATTCGAGTCAAAACCAAAACAGAATTGGCCCAACACTGCCTGATATCTGTCAAGACTGGGCCAAAAGTGCTGAAGCATAAATCAACCAATTACAGATCTGCCACAACATAGTCGTGCTGTGGCCCTCAAAATGTATATGGGAATTGGCCAAAACCAAAACACAACTGGCCCAATACCGGCCCAGTAGTTTTGTTTTCCAGTCTTCGTTACTGGGAAAGTATGCGCAAATCCAGGCACTGGACTGTTCTCAAATTCTCAGCTCAGTTTATTTTAGATCATTAGCGTTCATTAGAGTTCTAGGTCCGAGGTTCTGGGGCAGAGGGTTTGCGGTGAACTGAATTTACCTCGTTTTTCTGCCGGAGACTACTGTAGATGTGGAGCTGCCCCATCAAGCCGCTTACACATTAATTCATTACAGGAAGAATGTCCGTGTGTCAGGCTGGGTTAAAAATACCCGGGTTTGAAAGTGGCCACGTGTCGGCAGGAAAAAGAGGCACATTCATGCTTAATCGCGGCTAAAATATGTCTCCAAATCACATTAGCGTTGCGGCGGGGCCTTCGGGACGGTTTTCCATATCTGCGATCGCAAAACAGCCATAACATCAACCAAGACAGGTGTAAAAACATTGATCTTGAAACACGACGATGATGATTTTCCTGTTAATCACACTCATGTCTTGATGTTGATCTAAATGGAATCAGCGAAGCCAAATACGTATTGAAATTTCAGCTAATGACCCGCTGGCCCGTCCCGAACTATGTGCGCAATGAAGAGAATGGAGCGTCTGTGCAAGAATGGATTTGTGTTTCTGGGCCGAAAGCGGGAGCTCGGAGGAAGAAAGCCGCTGAAATCCTTTGGGAAAAGTCAACACCGCGCAGCACAATCGCCAACAGCCAAAGCCTGGGACACGTCTTCGTCACGGAAAGGTGAAAGTCAACAAACACGGGGACAATCGCAAACTAATGGGCATTAGCGGCCGGTCAGGGGCTGCGGGGGTGATTTAAATGGGCACTGTTTGACTGGGGCCCTTGCCAGCCCGGCTAGCGTTCCCTGTGCGAGGGCCCTATTAGAACGGGATTGAACTTAACCTTTGGCTTCTGCTGCGTATTGTGATTGCTGGGAGTAATTGCTGCGGCCAGCTGCTTGAAAACCCCTCGCTACCCTGATTTTTCACCGCTGCGCTCTCCGCCTGCTCGCATACGAGCCTAACAAAAAAAAAAAAAAACACACCGATGAATTATGGCGCTCATTGCTTTGGCTACGCTGAGCCCTCTTGACACACATACTTAGCTCACTCCTGCTAGCCAACGTAAACTGGGCCGCTTTAAAGCAGCGAGCGGATGTGGGAAGTCTATCTAGCAGGCCGGAGGTTCGAGCAGATAATCTCATAAAACATACAGAGGAAAATATATATATACACGTAATTCCCCATATGTGTGCTATATACGTCAATACACCGTGACGCCTTAGCACTTACATTCCAAATAACCCGTATAGACGAAACATATACGCCCATATATTTACTCTCGTCCAAATATATATGCAGTGTATGTCAATTTATTCCAAATAACCCATATAGAAGAGAAGTATATGCGTATTTTTACTGTATGTGGGCAACATGTCAGATATATATGCAGTTTTAACTCATACAATTTTACATTCAGAAGAAACATGTATGTACATATATGTGAAGTGTCTAGCAGGCCTGGGATTAGCAGTGATCTAGCAGATATATATCTAAAAAAAATTAAATATGTATGCAATATATTTCAATACACATGATGTCTTAACACAAAAAATCTTAATATAATGACTAATATAATGAATATACTATTTTAATATATTAATATTTGTGATGTATGGCTGGGATTAGCACTGATAATATGTATATGTATATATATTTCCAACATTAACAATATTATTGTAATAAATGTACATATTTGATACTGAAATTCCGAATAAATCATACAGAAGAAAAATATTTGTACATATTTTTCCCCTTATGTGTGAAATATGTGTCAATACATCATGTTTCCTTTGCACTAACATTCCAATTTACCCATATAGAAAAGTATAAGCGTATTTTAACCATATGTGGGCAATATGTCAGATATATGTGCAGTTTTAACATATAAAATTTTACATTCCGCATACAGAATAAACATGTATGTACATATATGTGCATATATAAATATATGTGAAGTGTCTTGCAGGCCTGGGATTATCAGTGATCTAGTAGACGAACTATATATATATTAGTTAACAGTTTTATGATTTAGATATTTAGTTTATTTATTTATAATGTTTATTTATTTTTTTGTTTTACTACTATATTTATATTTACTTAATTGACTTATTTTTATCTTTGTCTTATTCCTGATTTTAGTTTCATATTTAGTTATTATTTGTTATTTATCTTACCTAATTTTGTCTCTGTTTTTATTGTTTCTTCTACATTATAGGTACTCATTAAAATTCATTTTAATTCATTTTCTCAGCGACATTGTAAATAAGGGTCTCCCTCAATGTATTTCCGAGTAAAAAAATAAAGGTTGATTGATTGACTGATATATATATATATATATTTATATATATATATATTCTACAAAATGAAATATTTATGCAATATATTTCAATATAACACAGAAAATCCAATGAACCTACATGAAAAAAAAAAACATCTGGAATTTTATTGTGTCTATGCATATATATGTTCTAACATTAAAAACATTCATGTCACTAAAACGGTGTATATATATTTCCTCATACGTGTGCTATACATGTCACAACATTTTTCCTTAGCACTTACATTCCAAAGGACGCATATAGAGAAAACGTATTACTCACATCTAAATATAGATGTGATATATGCCAATATATTCCAAAAAGCCCATTTAGAGGTAAAATATATGCACATGTATTTACTCAACTCCAAGATATATATGTCATTATATTCCAATATATTTACAAAAAATGTAAGAATATAACAATAAATATAAAAAGAAAAGTATATCAGTATATATATATATACTGTAAAATCAGACCATGTTTTTTCGGAATGCGTCATATATATATATATATTTTAAACACTCTGTGGATTGAAAGCTAAGAAGCTGCAGCTTCCACCCAATTTCTCAACTCGAACTACATGTCAGAAAGAAATAACTCATAAAACTACAGCATATCTTAGTTATCGCTACTGAGTTCTGTGAGTTGATCTAATACACAGCTGCTCCTTCGCTGATAAGCTGGCACTGAATTCCTGGAGCCGTAGCGTTCTTCCTCCTCCCATAACTACCAAAGCACAAACACGGCCTCACATATCCGCTGGAATCATTTTCTGGCCTCAATGCAGAGTCAGTGACTCAGCCTAGTAAATATTAAATAGGGACTATAATGAGGCGCTGAACATGTAGGCCATTGGTGATTAGCCTGTTACTGATTGGTTGGTCCTCATTCTTCTTACTGATTGGTTTCTCATGAATGATAAAACATTAACAATGGATCGGTGACGTATTCCAAAAAAAAAAAAAAAACAAGTCTATTGTACTTGTGATGGTCTGATTTTACAGTTTCATTATAAAGGATTGTAGTGATTCTCAACTCCGGCCCTGCAACGTTCTCTCTGTTTGATGTGCTGTTAAAACCCATATAGAATAAAAGTATATGAACATTTTTCTTTGGTATGAAGAATCTAACAGCCCTCGTTAGCATTAATGACCTCATAAACCATACAAAAATATATACCCACTTTTTTAAGTTATAACTTATTAATACCTTTATAACATAATGTAGTATATTTGCATGTGTGTCATATATATGCATACTCCCATCCCAGCATCATCGGGTTAAGGCGGGGTACACCATGGACAGGGTACCAGTCCATTGCATGGTCAACACACACACACACCTACAGTCAGTTTAGAGTGAGGATCCTAACATTCATGTGTTTGGACTGTGGGAGGAAACCGGAGAACCCGGAGGAACCCACTCAAACACAGAGAGACCATACACACTCCACACAGAACCACCCAGACCGGGAATCCAACCCAGACCATCTTACTGTGAGGAGACAGAGCTGACCACTACACCACCATACTGACCACTACACCACCATACTAACCACTATACCACCATACTGACCACTACACCACCATACTGACCACTACACTACCATACTAACCACTACACCACCATACTAACCACTACACCACCGTACTAACCACTACACCACCAAACTAACCGCTACACCACCATACTGACCACTACACCACCATACTAACCACTACACTACCATACTAACCACTACACCACCATACTAACCACTACACCACCATACTAACCACTACACCACCATACTAACCACTACACCACCAAACTAACCGCTACACCACCATACTGACCACTACACCACCATACTAACCACTACACTACCATACTAACCACTACACCACCATACTGACCACTACACTACCATACTAACCACTACACCACCATACTAACCACTACACCACCATACTAACCACTACACCACCATACTAACCATTACACCACCAAACTAACCGCTACACCACCATACTGACCACTACACCACCGTACTAACCACTACACTACCATACTAACCACTACACCACCAAACTAACCGCTACACCACCATACTGACCACTACACCACCGTACTAACCACTACACCACTATACTGACCACTACACCACCGTACTAACCACTACACCACCATACTAACCACTACACCACCATACTGACCACTACACTACCATACTAACCACTACACTACCATACTAACCACTACACCACCGTACTAACCACTACACCACCATACTGACCACTACACCACCTTACTAACCACTACACCACCTTACTAACCACTACACCACATGTTCATATCTGTGCAAATATTTATTAAGTATTTGCAGGCCTGGGATCAGCTGGGATAAGCTAATAAACTAATAAACACACTTATTTTCTACAGAGCTGCACATTTTAGGAACACTCCTTCTGGACCAGGAACACTCCTCCAGGACCAGGAACACTCCTCCAGGACCAGGAACACTCCTTCTGGACCAGGAACACTCCTCCAGGACCAGGAACACTCCTCCAGGACCAGGAACACTCCTCCAGGACCAGGATTGAGGCCTAATAAACCTTTGTGTGAGTGTGAAGCAGCTTGTCTCCAGAAGAAGATTCCATACCGATTGGTTTTATTCCCACGCTTTCAGGCCAGGATCCATTTAGGAGCCTTCGTTTTCACTTAGCGCAGCAGCTGAAAGTCGGTCCTGCAGCCCAAATATAGCATGAGCGAGCCGTCCATGTTTATAAAACCGGCTGGGACTTGACGTTCATGGGTAAAACCACAAAATTCTAACTATGGTAGCTCAAGCACATTACGAAAACACAATCAGATGCCCTCAAACTACACACGTTTTCATAAGTTAGGTAAGAAAAACACGGCAGTTCGGAGCGATTAGGGAGAAATTCAACATATACCCACTGGCGTTTACGTCCAGCGCTATGGGTAATTCTGACTGGTAGCCAGTCTTTGCCCTCTAATTGTTTCCATATACTGTTCGCGAGATGAGGTAATGCCATCTATTTAGTGCGGAACAAATGGCAGCCTTTGAGCCCATTACGCATTGCCAAGTGTTTGCAGAGCAGATTGAGCCGAATTGTCTGATTAAGGCTTCGGCGAAAGCTCCTCCGCGGTGTCGTTATCCGGCCCAAACTTCGCTTGGGAGCAGAGAAAGAAGCGTCCCGTCATCTATCATGCCTGTATTGTTATTGTACGCGAAGGTTCCCGGCTCGTGATTTTGATTTATTGGCTGGTAGTGCCGTCACTCCTCAGCTCATTTGAGCCCAGCGCAGTTTTGACAGTAAGAACAGTCCATCACTCTTTAGGCAGCTGACCCCATTCACGGGCCACATGCATCATATATGAGGCCGAGACGGCTTGATTTACGCTCACCTACAGTATTACAGCACGCCGACGTGTTAAACCTGCTCTAACGCCGCCGCGCAGCTACGTCTGGAAAGGAGCGCTGAGAAAGAATTCCCCGCTAACTTCATAACATAGTCAATCAGCTGAGCCGAGTTTGATTCTGTACCTCATACCGTTAGTACAGTGTAGAGTGGGTTAAGACTCCTAACATGACCGTCACCTACCTGTGTACAGGTAAACTGTAACACCACCTTCACCTACCTGTGTACAGGTAAACTGTAACACTACCTTCACCTACCTGTGTACAGGTAAACTGTAACACCACCTTCACCTACCTGTGTACAGGTAAACTGTAACACTACCTTCACTAACCTGTGTACAGGTAAACTGTAACACTACCTTCACTAACCTGTGTACAGGTAAACTGTAACACTACCTTCACTAACCTGTGTACAGGTAAACTGTAACACCACCTTCACCTACCTGTGTACAGGTAAACTGTAACACCACCTTCACTAACCTGTGTACAGGTAAACTGTAACACCACCTTCACTAACCTGTGTACAGGTAAACTGTAACACCACCTTCACCTACCTGTGTACAGATAAACTGTAAAGTTACCTTCACTAACCTGTGTACAGATAAACTGTAACACCACCTTCACTAACCTGTGTACAGATAAACTGTAAAGTTACCTTCACTAACCTGTGTACAGGTAAACTGTAACACTACCTTCACCTACCTGTGTACAGGTAAACTGTAACACTACCTTCACCTACCTGTGCATAGGTAAACTGTAACACCACCTTCACCTACCTGTGTACAGGTAAACTGTAACACCACCTTCACCTACCTGTGTACAGGTAAACTGTAACACCACCTTCACCTACCTGTGTACAGGTAAACTGTAACACTACCTTCACCTACCTGTGTACAGGTAAACTGTAACACCACCTTCACCTACCTGTGTACAGATAAACTGTAACACCACCTTCACCTACCTGTGTACAGGTAAACTGTAACACCACCTTCACCTACCTGTGTACAGGTAAATACTAGTAGGGCCCTAAACCCCCGGGTTGGCTCCAGTTCTCAGCATGATCTATATGTGTTCTATGGAGCTGCTGTGTTTGTAGATGTTTATTGAGCTACAGTCGAGTGGACTGTACGTCTGTACCAATCAGATCCCACCGTCACCCGCCAGTACGATTCAGTCCCGTAACCCCACCTGATATAACTCCTGGGTTTTCTCAGGACCTGAAAAGATGTTTGTGGTGATTACTTGGACTCGCTGGACGCTTCTGGTGGAGTTTTGCTCAGCAGTGTTCTCTAAAACTAGATTGTTGAGGTGGTCAGTAGGTAGCAGCAGCTCCCTCTGTTGGTCAAAACTAACACAATGCGAGACGTCTGCCTGTCTGTAATCAATAACAGTAACCCAAATAATCAATAACAGTAACCCAAATAATCAATCACAATAACCCAAATAATCAATCACAATAACCCAAATAATCAATAACAGTAACCCAAATAATCAATAACAGTAACCCAAATAATCAATCACAATAACCCAAATAATCAGTCTCAATAACCCAAATAATCAATAACAGTAACCCAAATAATCAATCACAATAACCCAAATAATCAATAACAGTAACCCAAATAATCAATAACAGTAACCCAAATAATCTATAACAGTAACCCAAATAATCAATCACAATAACACAAATAATCAATCACAATAACACAAATAATCTATAACAGTAACCCAAATAATCAATCACAATTACCCATAAACTAATAATAAGGTAAGCACTTAGGGAAGTTCAGTACTGTGAAAGTTCAATATACTGATAGATCAGCACTGTGAAAGTTCAGTACTGTAATAGTTCAGCACTGTATTAGTTCAGTACTGTATTAGTTCACTCCTTTGAAAGTTCAGTACTGTATTAGTTCAGTACTGTGAAAGTTCAGCACTGTAAATGTTCAGTACTGTAAAGGTTCAGCACTGTATTAGTTCACTCCTTTGAAAGTTCAGTACTGTATTAGTTCAGTACTGTGAAAGTTTAGTACTGTATTAGTTCAGTACTGTGAAAGTTCAGTACTGTAATAGTTCAGCACTGTATTAGTTCAGTACTGTGAAAGTTCAGTACTGTAATAGTTCAGCACTGTATTAGTTCAGTACTGTGAAAGTTCAGTACTGTGAAAGTTCAGTACTATAAAAGTATAGCACTGTAAAAGTTCAGTACTGTGAAAGTTGAGCACTATAAAAGTATAGCACTAAAAGTTCAGTACTGTGAAAGTTGAGCACTATTAAAATATAGCACCGTAAAAGTTCAGTACTGTGGAAGTTGAGCACTATTAAAGTATAGCACCGTAAAAGTTCAGTACTGTGAAAGTTGAGCACTATAAAAGTATAGCACCGTAAAAGTTCAGTACTGTGAAAGTTCAGTACTGTGAAAGTTGAGCACTATAAAAGTATAGCACCGTAAAAGTTCAGTACTGTGAAAGTTCAGTACTGTGAAAGTTGAGCACTATTAAAGTATAGCACCGTAAAAGTTCAGCTCTAAAAAAAATGAGCCTTTATTAGTGTCTAATTAGCCTCCAGTGTGAGATAAGCAGGTGAATATGAGGTCAGTAACTGTGTGTTGTGTTGTGTTGTGTTGTGTTGTGTTGTGTTGTGTTGGGTTGTGTTGTGATGGGTTGTGATGTAATGTTGTGTTGTGTTGTGATGTAATGTTGTGTTGTGTTGTGTTGTGTTGTGATGTAATGTTGGCTTGTATTGTGTTGTGTCGTGTTGGGTTGTGATGTAATGTTGGATTGTGTTGTGTTGTGATGTGTCGTGTTGTGTTGTGTTGTGATGTAATGTTGGCTTGTATTGTGTTGTGTCGTGTTGGGTTGTGATGTAATGTTGGATTGTGTTGTGTTGTGTTGTTTTGTGATGTAATGTTGGTTTGTATTGTGTTGTGTCGTGTTGGGTTGTGATGTAATGTTGTGTTGTGTTGTGTTGTGTTATGATGTAATGTTGTGTTGTGTTATGTTGTGTTGTGTTGTGTTGGGTTGTGATGTAATGTTGGGTTGTGTTGTGTTGTGATGGGTTGTGATGTAATGTTGGATTGTATTGTGTTGTGTTGTGTTGTGTTGTGTTGTGATGTAATGTTGTTTTGTGTTGTGGTGTGTTGGGTTGTGATGTAATGTTGGGTTGTGTTGTGTTGTGTTGTGATGTAATGTTGGTTGGGTTGTGTTGTGTTGTGATGGGTTGTGATGTAATGTTGGATTGTATTGTGTTGTGTTGTGTTGTGTTGTGTTGTGTTGGGTTGTGATGTAATGTTGTGTTGTGATGTAATGTTGTTTTGTGTTGTGGTGTGTTGGGTTGTGATGTAATGTTGTGTTGTGTTGTGATGTAATGTTGGATTGTATTGTGTTGTGTTGTGTTGTGTTGTGTTGTGATGTAATGTTGGGTTGGGTTGTGTTGTGGTGTGTTGGGTTGTGATGTAATGTTGGATTGTATTGTGTTGTGTTGTGTTGGGTTATGATGTAATGTTGTGTTGTGATGTAATGTTGTTTTGTGTTGTGTTGTGATGTAATGTTGGATTGTATTGTGTTGTGTTGTGTTGTGTTGTGTTGGGTTGTGATGTAATGTGGGTTGGGTTGTGTTGTGATGGGTTGTGATGTAATGTTGGATTGTATTGTGTTGTGCTGTGTTGTGTTGTGTTGTAATGTTGTGTTGTGATGTAATGTTGTTTTGTGTTGTGGTGTGTTGGGTTGTGATGTAATGTTGTGTTGTGTTGTGTTGTGATGTAATGTTGGATTGTATTGTGTTGTGTTGTGATGTAATGTTGAGTTGGGTTGTGTTGTGTTGTGATGGGTTGTGATGTAATGTTGGATTGTATTGTGTTGTGTTGTGTTGGGTTGTGATGTAATGTTGTGTTGTGATGTAATGTTGTTTTGTGTTGTGGTGTGTTGGGTTGTGATGTAATGTTGGGTTGTGTTGTGTTGTGTTGTGTTGGATTGTATTGTGTTGTGTTGTGTTGGGTTGTGATGTAATGTTGGGTTGTGTTGTGTTGTGATGGGTTGTGATGTAATGTTGTGTTATGTTGTGTTGTGATGGGTTGTGATGTAATGTTGGCTTGTGATGTAATGTTGGATTGTATTGTGTTGTGTTGTGTTGTGTTGGGTTGTGATGTAATGTTGTGTTGTGTTGGGTTGTGATGTAATGTTGTTTTGTGTTGTGTTGTGTTGTGATGTAATGTTGTTTTGTGTTGTGTTGTGTTGGGTTGTGATGTAATGTTGTTTTGTGTTGTGTTGGGTTGTGATGTAATGTTGTTTTGTGTTGTGATGTAATGTTGTTTTGTGTTGTGGTGTGTTGGGTTGTGATGTAATGTTGTGTTGTGTTGTGTTGGGTTGTGATGTAATGTTGTTTTGTGTTGTGGTGTGTTGGGTTGTGATGTAATGTTGTTTTGTGTTGTGGTGTGTTGGGTTGTGATGTAATGTTGTTTTGTGTTGTGGTGTGTTGGGTTGTGATGTAATGTTTGACTGTGTTGTGTTGTGATGTAATGTTGGGTTGTGTTGTGATGGGTTGTGATGTAATGTTGTGTTGTGTTGTGATGTAATGTTGTGTTGTGTTGGGTTGTGATGTAATGTTGGATTGTGTTGTGTTGTGTTGTGTTGTGATGTAATGTTGGCTTGTATTGTGTTGTGTCGTGTTGGGTTGTGATGTAATGTTGGATTGTGTTGTGTTGTGATGTGTCGTGTTGTGTTGTGTTGTGATGTAATGTTGGCTTGTATTGTGTTGTGTTGTGTTGGGTTGTGATGTAAGGTTGGATTGTGTTGTGTTGTGTTGTGTTGTGTTGTGATGTAATGTTGGTTTGTATTGTGTTGTGTCGTGTTGGGTTGTGATGTAATGTTGTGTTGTGTTGTGTTATGATGTAATGTTGTGTTGTGTTATGTTGTGTTGTGTTGTGTTGGGTTGTGATGTAATGTTGGGTTGTGTTGTGATGGGTTGTGATGTAATGTTGGATTGTATTGTGTTGTGTTGTGTTGTGATGTAATGTTGTGTTGTGATGTAATGTTGTTTTGTGTTGTGGTGTGTTGGGTTGTGATGTAATGTTGGGTTGTGTTGTGTTGGGTTGTGATGTAATGTTGGTTGGGTTGTGTTGTGTTGTGATGGGTTGTGATGTAATGTTGGATTGTATTGTGTTGTGTTGTGTTGTGTTGGGTTGTGATGTAATGTTGTGTTGTGATGTAATGTTGTTTTGTGTTGTGGTGTGTTGGGTTGTGATGTAATGTTGTGTTGTGTTGTGATGTAATGTTGGATTGTATTGTGTTGTGTTGTGTTGTGTTGTGTTGTGATGTAATGTTGGGTTGGGTTGTGTTGTGGTGTGTTGGGTTGTGATGTAATGTTGGATTGTATTGTGTGTTGTGTTGTGTTGTGTTGGGTTGTGATGTAATGTTGTGTTGTGATGTAATGTTGTTTTGTGTTGTGTTGTGTTGTGATGTAATGTTGGATTGTATTGTGTTGTGTTGTGTTGTGTTGTGTTGTGATGTAATGTTGGTTGGGTTGTGTTGTGTTGTGATGGGTTGTGATGTAATGTTGGATTGTATTGTGTTGTGTTGTGTTGTGTTGTGTTGTAATGTTGTGTTGTGATGTAATGTTGTTTTGTGTTGTGGTGTGTTGGGTTGTGATGTAATGTTGTGTTGTGTTGTGATGTAATGTTGGATTGTATTGTGTTGTGTTGTGTTGTGATGTAATGTTGGGTTGTGTTGTGATGGGTTGTGATGTAATGTTGGATTGTATTGTGTTGTGTTGTGTTGTGTTGGGTTGTGATGTAATGTTGTGTTGTGATGTAATGTTGTTTTGTGTTGTGGTGTGTTGGGTTGTGATGTAATGTTGTGTTGTGTTGTGTTGTATTGTGTTGGATTGTATTGTGTTGTGTTGTGTTGGGTTGTGATGTAATGTTGGGTTGTGTTGTGATGGGTTGTGATGTAATGTTGGATTGTATTGTGTTGTGTTGGGTTGTGATGTAATGTTGTGTTATGTTGTGTTGTGATGGGTTGTGATGTAATGTTGGGTTGTGATGTAATGTTGGATTGTATTGTGTTGTGTTGTGTTGTGTTGGGTTGTGATGTAATGTTGTGTTGTGTTGTGTTGGGTTGTGATGTAATGTTGTTTTGTGTTGTGTTGTGTTGTGATGTAATGTTGTTTTGTGTTGTGTTGTGTTGGGTTGTGATGTAATGTTGTTTTGTGTTGTGTTGGGTTGTGATGTAATGTTGTTTTGTGTTGTGATGTAATGTTGTTTTGTGTTGTGGTGTGTTGGGTTGTGATGTAATGTTGTGTTGTGTTGTGTTGTGTTGGGTTGTGATGTAATGTCGTGTTGTGTTGTGTTGTGTTGGGTTGTGATGTAATGTTGTTTTGTGTTGTGGTGTGTTGGGTTGTGATGTAATGTTGTTTTGTGTTGTGTTGTGTTGGGTTGTGATGTAATGTTGTTTTGTGTTGTGATGTAATGTTGTTTTGTGTTGTGATGTAATGTTGTTTTGTGTTGTGGTGTGTTGGGTTGTGATGTAACGTTGTGTTGTGTTGTGTTGGGTTGTGATGTAATGTTGTTTTGTGTTGTGGTGTGTTGGGTTGTGATGTAATGTTGTTTTGTGTTGGGTTGTGATGTAATGTTGGGTTGTGTTGTGTTGTGATGGGTTGTGATGTAATGTTGGGTTGTGATGTTGTGTTGTGTTGTGAAGTAGGCTAGCTGTTGTGCTAGCCACCTGAAATCAAGCCCCTCTTGCTTCACACTGAAACAACTACTGAACTACTGAACTACTGAAACCACCAGTTTAACTGAGATCCAATGCAAGTGTGTTTAGCATGATGCTAATTGACGCAGCATGTGCTAACAGCGCTTGTTAGCAGCGTTAGCTTCATTTACCGCCGGTGCTGAAATGGAGTCGAGCATGTTGTGGCTGACCTGCTGGCTGAAGGTGGTGAAATGTTTAAATATGTTTTTTTAATAAACTGTCTGTTTATGGTTTGGGTTTTAAGCGGAAAGCCATCCGAACGTCGCTGAGCAGCTCTCGCCAACAACCTTTCAGCCTCCAGACGTTTCCCCCAGCGCTCCAGCCCCGTCCGCTCTCCGGCTCTCCGGCGCTCCAGCCCCGTCCGCTCTCCGGCTCTCCAGCACTCCGGCACTCCGGCGCTCCAGCCCCGTCCGCTCTCCGGCTCTCTGGCGCTCCAGCCCCGTCCGCTCTCCGGCTCTCCGGCTCTCCAGCACTCCGGCTCTCCGGCACTCGGCCGTGAGCGTTGTTATGAAGTCGGGCTGTGATTGAGGTTCTGCCTTCGTCTGTGTTTGGGCTTTCAGTGAGCTATAGAGCAGAGCTACGGCCTTCTAGTGTTTGGAGAGGAAACCCAAGCGAACCGTTTCGCGGGGGCCCAGCGCACCAACACTGACCGCTCGGGAAGATAGAGAGGAGAACGATATCGCTCAGTACGAATCGGCGGCGCTGCGAGAGCCACCTCTCGACTCTGCCCACAGATAGAGGAGCGAGTGATTTAGCCCTCTGAGGCTACAACAACATCCAGGCTGATAGGAGACAAACGAGGACCACTTGTGCTCTGCTGTGGTGGGTATGCCGTGGAGAAAAAAAAGAAAGGAAGAAGAAGAAGAAGAAAAACTGGCCGTGCTGTGCAAATTTGAGGTATTAATCTTTACTTTGAAGGAGAGAACACAGTCCTGCTGGATGAATAATGTGGTGCTCCATCTTGATTTAGCTGTGAATGGTGTGAAGGTGGAGGGGCTTGGATTTATCTTTGTTTAGCTGAAGCCTGGTGAGCGGAGAGAGAGAGAGAGAGAGAGAGAGAGATCTATAGAGAGGTCTATAGCAGCTGGTATGAAGTTATAGGATGAGCACATGTTCAGAGCAAGCTGGGGTCACTGTCTGCAGTTCCAGCTCGTTTTTGATTAGAACCAGGCCGAGATCTTCCCTCCCCTCCAGGCATGGAAGTCATTCCTGATCAACCTTCCATTATGGCTGCCGCATATTTTCGCTCTAATGTTCTCCATGTCCAGGAAGAGCTTCCTCGCCAACTGACGCCACCACCCTCAGATCTGCTCTGATCTGCTCTGATCTGCTCTGGAGAGTTTTACTCTGATAGTGTTTTATTCTGTTCTATTCATTTCTATTGTATGTGTTTGGAATAAACACTGCTAGAATATATCATACTTTATTAACCTAAACAGAACCTTCAGTACCTTCAGCGCCCCCTACGCTTCCTGTAGTGTATTACAGTCTGTCAGAACCACCGTCGCCCCCTACGCTTCCTGTAGTGTATTACAGTCTGTCAGAACCACCGTCGCCCCCTACGCTTCCTGTAGTGTATTACAGTCTGTCAGAACCACCGTCGCCCCCTACGCTTCCTGTAGTGTATTACAGTCTGTCAGAACCACCGTCACCCCCTACGCTTCCTGTAGTGTATTACAGTCTGTCAAGAACGACCGTCGCCCCCTACGCCTCCTGTAGGGTATTACAGTCTGTCAGAACCACCGTCACCCCCTACGCTTCCTGTAGTGTATTACAGTCTGTCAGAACCACCGTCGCCCCCTACGCTTCCTGTAGTGTATTACAGTCTGTCAGAACCACCGTCGCCCCCTACGCCTCCTGTAGGGTATTACAGTCTGTCAGAACCACCATCGCCCCCTACGCTTCCTGTAGTGTATTACAGTCTGTCAGAACCACCGTTGCCCCCTACGTATCCTGTAGTGTATTACAGTCTATCAGAACCACCGTCGCCCCCTACGCCTCCTGTAGTGTATTACAGTCTATCAGAACGACCGTCGCCCCCTACGCTTCCTGTAGTGTATTACAGTCTGTCAGAACCACCGTCGCCCCCTACGCTTCCTGTAGTGTATTACAGTCTGTCAGAACCACCGTCGCCCCCTACGCTTCCTGTAGTGTATTACAGTCTGTCAGAACCACCGTCGCCCCCTACGCTTCCTGTAGTGTATTACAGTCTGTCAGAACCACCGTCGCCCCCTACGCTTCCTGTAGTGTATTACAGTCTGTCAGAACCACCGTCGCCTCCTACGCTTCCTGTAGTGTATTACAGTCTGTCAGAACCACCGTCGCCCCCCTACGCTTCCTGTAGTGTATTACAGTCTGTCAGTACCACCGTCGCCCCCTACGCTTCCTGTAGTGTATTACAGTCTGTCAGAACCACCGTCGCCCCCTACGCTTCCTGTAGTGTATTACAGTCTGTCAGAACCACCGTCGCCCCCTACGCTTCCTGTAGTGTATTACAGTCTGTCAGAACCACCGTCGCCCCCTACGCTTCCTGTAGTGTATTACAGTCTGTCAGAACCACCGTCGCCCCCTACGCTTCCTGTAGTTTATTACAGTCTGTCAGAACCACCGTCGCCCCCTACGCTTCCTGTAGTGTAGTACAGTCTGTCAGAACGACCATCGCCCCCTATGCTTCCTGTAGTGTAGTACAGTCTGACTGTGTGGATCATGTTAACCAGTCATGTTAGCTGAATTTTTCACTGTTCTAAAAACAATACTAGGCCTTAAACTCTGTTTATACTTTTACACATTAGTATAGAAACCAGTTGGCCACCAATAAGAAAATGTAATTTTCAATCATTTAAACTTAAAATATGTAGCAAAACAAAGAGAATCCAGGCTTAATCAAGTGCACCCGGGTCTTTACTGTGCTTATATTTTTATACGTTTATTTAGTTTTTCCTGTATTTATGAAGAGTAATGAAATCTGGGCGGTGCTGGAGTCGTCTCAGCACCCCCACGTCCTACATCCCTGAGTCTCTCAGTCACATCCACACATTCCTTCTCTCTCTCAGGTCATAGGGAGCTGGAAAGGCAGCTGTTTGTCTTCTTGCCTTTCACTTGAGCCCAAATTAATGAGGGCATCGGTTTCAGCTCCTCAAACAGACAGTAAACATTAGAGCACGCTCTGCAAAACAATCAGGAAATACTGCGACAGGGTGAGAAGGACTCTCCTGGGGTTTGTGTATGTACATGAGAGAGAGAGAGAACATTGGTTGAAGTTATTTCAGATTTAATGG
Organism: Megaleporinus macrocephalus; assembly: GCA_021613375.1. NCBI lineage: Eukaryota > Metazoa > Chordata > Actinopteri > Characiformes > Anostomidae > Megaleporinus > Megaleporinus macrocephalus. The sequence goes on along the minus strand of CM038720.1, from coordinate 2,155,246 downwards.
ACTCCAGGGATAACTGATTGTAGGACTGCTAGGAATTAGATAGCAAAGCTAGTCAAGGAAAAACGTCAGTACATTCTTTATAAACAACAGCTCTATAATAAGCAAAGATGTCAAAAGTATTTAGATTCATTACTCAGGTAGAAGTATAGATACTAGGGTTTAAAATACTTCTGTAGAAGTTGAAGTATCAACTGAAGCTTTTTACTCCAGTAAAAGTGTAAAAGTACTGCTTTCAGAACTACTTAAAGTATAAAAGTAAAAGTAATGTAAGGGAAAAAATTCCATTAAGGATAAAAGCTTAGGTCGCACCACAGGGGTCTATAGTGCTCTAGCCCACCTCCCCAAAAACCCCATTCTTCTAAAATCCATAATGACTATAATGTTATATTAAAATGTTAATGTTGATAAGTTTGGGATGCTCTAGGCTTCCTGTTTCAGCTCATATACGCCCATTAAACATGAATGTAGTTTAGTACAATGTAAATATATTAAAGAAGCATATCTGTTACTACTGAACATTAACATGTGTTTCATGGAGCAGAAGATATGATGACTAGTTGTCTATGAGTATTGTAATGAAGTCAAACTTCAAAGACATGTTATCAATAATCTTTACTGGAATGTAAATGTAGATGAATGTAAACAAGCTGAAATGAAATGTTTAAAATGTAAGGAGAAAGTAAAAAGTCAGCTGAAGAATAATTACTCTAGTATAGTATAAATAACTAGAATCTCTACTTAAGTAAGGTAACAAAGTACAAATACCTCTGATAATAAGGTCATTCTGACAGACTGTAATACACTACAGGAAGCGTAGGGGGCGACGGTGGTTCTGACAGACTGTAATACACTACAGGAAGCGTAGGGGGCGACGGTGGTTCTGACAGACTGTAATACACTACAGGAAGCATAGGGGGGCGACGGTGGTTCTGACAGACTGTAATACACTACAGGAAGCGTAGGGGGCGACGATCGTTCTGACAGACTGTAATACACTACAGGAAGCGTAGGGGGCGACGGTGGTTCTGACAGACTGTAATACACTACAGGAAGCGTAGGGGGCGACGGTGGTTCTGACAGACTGTAATACACTACAGGAAGCGTAGGGGGCGACGGTGGTTCTGACAGACTGAAATACACTACAGGAAGCGTAGGGGGCGACGGTGGTTCTGACAGACTGTAATACACTACAGGAAGCGTAGGGGGCGACGGTCGTTCTGACAGACTGTAATACACTACAGGAAGCGTAGGGGCCGACGGTCGTTCTGACAGACTGTAATACACTACAGGAAGCGTAGGGGGCGACGGTGGTTCTGACAGACTGAAAAACACTACAGGAAGCATAGGGGGGCGACGGTGGTTCTGACAGACTGTAATACACTACAGGAAGCGTAAGGGGCGACGGTGGTTCTGACAGACTGTAATACACTACAGGAAACGTAGGGGGCGACGGTGGTTCTGACAGACTGTAATACACTACAGGAAGCGTAGGGGGCGACGGTGGTTCTGACAGATTGTAATACACTACAGGAAGCGTAGGGGGCGACGGTGGTTCTGACAGACTGTAATACACTACAGGAAGCGTAGGGGGCGACGGTGGTTCTGACAGACTGTAATACACTACAGGAAGCGTAGGGGGCGACGGTGGTTCTGACAGACTGTAATACACTACAGGAAGCGTAGGGGGCGACGGTGGTTCTGACAGACTGTAATACACTACAGGAAGCGTAGGGGGCGACGGTGGTTCTGACAGACTGTAATACACTACAGGAATCGTAGGGGGCGACGGTCGTTCTGACAGACTGTAATACACTACAGGAAGCGTAGGGGGCGACGGTGGTTCTGACAGACTGAAAAACACTACAGGAAGCATAGGGGGGCGACGGTGGTTCTGACAGACTGTAATACACTACAGGAAGCGTAGGGGGCGACGGTGGTTCTGACAGACTGTAATACACCACAGGAAGCGTAGGGGGCGACGGTGGTTCTGACAGACTGAAAAACACTACAGGAAGCATAGGGGGGCGACGGTGGTTCTGACAGACTGTAATACACTACAGGAAGCGTAGGGGGCGACGGTGGTTCTGACAGACTGTAATACACTACAGGAAACGTAGGGGGCCACGGTGGTTCTGACGGACTGTAATACACTACAGGAAGCGTAGGGGGCGACGGTGGTTCTGACGGACTGTAATACACTACAGGAAGCGTAGGGGGCGACGGTGGTTCTGACAGACTGTAATACACTACAGGAAGCGTAGGGGGCGACGGTCGTTCTGACAGACTGTAATACACTACAGGAAACGTAGGGGGCGACGGTGGTTCTGACAGACTGTAATACACTACAGGAAGCGTAGGGGGCGACGGTGGTTCTGACAGACTGTAATACACTACAGGAAGCGTAAGGGGCGATGGTGGTTCTGACAGACTGTAATACACTACAGGAAGCGTAGGGGGCGACGGTGGTTCTGACAGACTGTAATACACTACAGGAAGCGTAGGGGGCGACGGTGGTTCTGACAGATTGTAATACACTACAGGAAGCGTAGGGGGCGACGGTGGTTCTGACAGACTGTAATACACTACAGGAAGCGTAGGGGGCGACGGTGGTTCTGACAGACTGTAATACACTACAGGAAGCGTAGGGGGCGACGGTGGTTCTGACAGACTGTAATACACTACAGGAAGCGTAGGGGGCGACGGTGGTTCTGACAGATTGTAATACACTACAGGAAGCGTAGGGGGCGGCGGTGGTTCTGACAGACTGTAATACACTACAGGAAGCGTAGGGGGCGACGCTCGTTCTGACAGACTGTAATACACTACAGGAAGCGTAGGGGGCGACGGTCGTTCTGACAGACTGTAATACACTACAGGAAGCGTAGGGGGCGACGGTCGTTCTGACAGACTGTAATACACTACAGGAAGCGTAGGGGGCGACGGTGGTTCTGACAGACTGTAATACCCTACAGGAAGCATAGGGGGCGACGGTGGTTCTGACAGACTGTAATACACTACAGGAAGCGTAGGGGGCGACGGTCGTTCTGACAGACTGTAATACACTACAGGAAGCGTAGGGGGCGACGGTGGTTCTGACAGATTGTAATACACTACAGGAAGCATAGGGGGGCGACGGTGGTTCTGACAAACTGTAATACACTACAGGAAGCGTAGGGGGCGACGGTGGTTCTGACAAACTGTAATACACTACAGGAAGCGTAGGGGGCGACGGTCGTTCTGACAGACTGTAATACACTACAGGAAGCGTAGGGGGCGACGGTGGTTCTGACAGACTGTAATACACTACAGGAAGCGTAGGGGGCGACGGTCGTTCTGACAGACTGTAATACACTACAGGAAGCATAGGGGGGCGACGGTGGTTCTGACAAACTGTAATACACTACAGGAAGCGTAGGGGGCGACGGTCGTTCTGACAGACTGTAATACACTACAGGAAGCGTAGGGGGCGACGGTCGTTCTGACAGACTGTAATACACTACAGGAAGCGTAGGGGGCGACGGTGGTTCTGACAGACTGTAATACACTACAGGAAGCGTAGGGGGCGACGGTCGTTCTGACAGACTGTAATACACTTCAGGAGGCATAGGGGGCGACGGTCGTTCTGACAGACTGTAATACACTACAGGAACCTAGTCTCTAAGCACTACTGAATCTTTAACCATGTTTATTAAAACTATTGGTTTTATTTCGAGTGAGTAAGTGAGTGAGAGATGGTTGTCAGCTCTGTGGTGTTATTAGTAGAACGTTTTTCAACCAATCAGATTGCGGGGGTGGAACTAATTGCTGTATAACTGCTTTTGCCAACTAACAATGTTTTGTCCTGGCTTTAGCATTCCTGGGCTGGTCACATGATCCCTGCCTGCTGGAGGGGTGTGTATCGGGGGTGGGGGCTTTGTTTAGAAGTTAACTGTGCCAACATTCCTGCTGCCCGTTTTGTTGGAGGGATTTCCTGAGGCTTGCTGTGCCGGCGTGGCACCGGCTGCTGGGTGAGCGAAGCAGTTGGCTGCTACAACTGCTACACCGGCACACATGAGCCAGAACTTCAACAGTAACTATATTTACACACGTCTCTATAAATAAACCCTTCTTAGCTCATCATTTATACTGGCCACTTTATTAGAAACACCCACCCTGCACTTCCACTAACTGGCCACTTTATTAGAAACACCCACCTTGTACTTCCACTGACTGGCCACTTCATTAGAAACACCCACCTTGCGCTTCTACTAACTGGCCACTTTATTAGAAACACCCACCTTGCACTTCCACTAACTGGCCACTTTATTAAAAACACCCACCTTGTGCTTTCACTAACTGGCCACTTTATTAGAAACACCCACATTGCACTTCTACTAATTGGCCACTTTATTAGAAACACCCACCTTGCACTTCCACTAACTGGCCACTTTATTAGAAACACCCACCTTGTGCTTTCACTAACTGGCCACTTTATTAAAAACACCCACCTTGCACTTTCACAAACTGGCCACTTTATTAGAAACACCCACCTTGTAATTCCACTAACTGGCCACTTTATTAGAAATACTCACCTTGTACTTTCACAAACTGGCCACTTTATTAGAAACACCTACCTTGTACTTCCACTAACTGGCCACTTTATTAGAAACACCCACCTTGTACTTTCTCAAACTGGCCACTTTATTAGAAACACCTATCTTGTACTTCCACTAACTGGCCACTTTATTAAAAACACCCACCTTGTGCTTTCACTAACTGGCCACTTTATTAGAAACACCCACCTTCTACTTCCACTGGTTCTGGTTCTCAGCCACTGTGTTATAATGGGAGTGTTAGTGTGTTAGACTGACAGTGGGACGCTGATGCGTCTGAAGAAAGCCAAGCCCGGTTTATCTGAGAGTCTGATTTGATTCTGGGCCCGGAACGTTCTGAGCAGGATAAAAGAAATTGAGCGGAACTGGATCCGAGGGGTATGGAGAGAGAGCAGAATTCCTTGGCTCCGACTGTAAGACAGAGATTACTGCAGATAAGAGACGGAGTCATCGGCGGAGTTTAGTGGAGATTAGGGGGAATACGCTGGTGGTGGAGCGCTGAGAGTGGGCTGTAGAGGGGTGTAGCGGGGGGCTGGCGCGGTCAGGGGGGCTTTATTAGATGGAAATTAAATCATGTTTAGAAAAGTCTGCATCAACAGAACTCAGCACGGACAATCAGTCACTGCAGCCACGCCAGCTTTACCTTGGCATGTAGTCAGAGCCAATTACAGCTCACCAATAACCCAGAGTAATAAAACCTCTCTCGCCCTCACTCTCTCTCTCTCTCTCCTTTCTCTCTCTCTCTCTCTCTCTCTCTCTCTCTCCTTTCTCTCTCTCTCTCTCTCCTTTCTCTCTCTCTCTCATCTCTCTCTCTCTCTCTCTCCTTTCTCTCTCTCTCTCTCTCTCCTTTCTCTCTCTCTCTCTCTCTCTCTCTCTCCTTTCTCTCTCTCTCTCATCACTCTCTCTCTCTCTCTCCTTTCTCTCTCTCTCTCTCCTTTCTCTCTCTCTCTCTCTCTCTCCTTTCTCTCTCTCTCTCTCTCTCTTTCTCTCTCTCCTTTCTCTCTCTCTCTCTCTCTCCTTTCTCTCTCTCTCTCTCTCTCTCATCACTCTCTCTCTCTCTCTCTCTCTCCTTTCTCTCTCTCTCTCTCTCTCTCTCTCATCACTCTCTCTCTCACTCTCTCTCCTTTCTCTCTCTCTCTCTCTCTCATCACTCTCTCTCTCTCTTTCTCTCTTTCTCTCTCTCCTTTCTCTCTCTCTCTCATCACTCTCTCTCTCTCACTCTCTCTCTCTCCTTTCTCTCTCTCTCTCTCTCCTTTTTCTCTTTATCTTCTCTCTTCTCACTCTCTCTCTCTTCTCTCTCTCTCTCTCTCTCTCTCACTCTCTCTCTCTCTTACTCTCTCTCTCTCTCATCACTCTCTCTCACTCTCTCTCTCTCATTCTCTCTCACGCTCTCTCTCTCCTTTTTCTCTTTATTCTTCTCTCTTCTCACTCTCTCCTCTCTCTCTATCCTTCTCTCTCTCTTCCTCTCTCTCTCTCTCCTTTCTCTCTCTCTCTCTCTCTTTCTCTCCTTTTCTCTTTATTCTTCTCTCTTCTCACTCTCTCTCTTCTCTCTCTCTCTAAATTCTTATCCCTTCTCTTTCTCTTCCTCTCTCTCTCTCTCTCTCTCTTTATCCTTCTCCCTTTTCCCTCTCTCTCTCTCGTTATCCTTCTCCCTTTTCTCTCTCTCGCTTTATCCTTCTCCGTTTTCTTTCTCTTCTCTCTCTTTATCCTTCTCCCTTCTCTCTCTCTTCTCTCTCTTTATCCTTTTCCCTTTTCTCTCTCTCTCGCCCTCATTTTCTCTCTCTCTCTTCTCTCTCTCTATCCTTTTCCCTTTTATCTCTCTCTTTCTCTTCTTTCTTTTTCTCATCCTCACTTTCTTTCTCTTCTTTAACCTTCTCCCCTTTCTCTCTCTCTTCTCTCACTTTAAACTTCTCCCTTTTCTCTCTCTTCTCCCTTGATCTCTCTCGCTCTTCTCTCTTGCCCTCACTTTCTCTCTCTCACCCTCACTTCATCTCTCTCTCTCGCTTCTCTCTTTCTCTTTCTCGTCCTCACTCTTTCTCTCTATTTGTCCTTCTCCCTGTTTTTTCTCTTCTTTTTCTCTCTCTCTTCTCGCCCTCACTTTATCGCTCTCACCCTCGTTTATATCTCTCTTTTTATCTCTCGCCTTCGCTTTATATCTCTATCTATCTCTGTCTCACCCTTACCTTTATATTTCTCTCTTCTGTCTTGATCTCCTCCTCTCTTCATTGTACTCTTTCTCTCTCGTTCATCTCTCTCTCTCTCTTTATTCTTCTACCTTTTTTTCTCTTTCTCTTCTCTTTTCATCTCTCTCTCCTTCTTTTCTCCCTCTCTCCCTCTCTCTAAACACTGTGTCGACTCACTGTCCACTCTATTGGACACTCCTACTACTTGCTGGTCCACCTTGTAGATGTAAAGTCAGAGACAGTAGCTCATCTGCTGCTGCACAGTTTGTGTTCCTCTAGTTCTTCATCAGTGGACATCAGTGGTGTTTAAACATTCCAGCAGCAGCAGCACTGCTGTGTCTGATCCACTCACACCAGCACAACACACACTAACACACCACCACCACGTCAGTGTCACTGCAGTGCTGAGAATGATCCACCTCCCTAATAGTATCTGCTCTGTGGTGGTCCTGTGGGGGTCCTGATCATTTAAGAGAATCAGATGAACTACAGTCTGTAAGTGGAGGTCCTGTATGGTCAGTGGAGCTGATACAGTGGACAGTGGAGTGGAGATATGAAGGAGGTGGAGAAGGTGTAGATCCCTTAATAGATCTCTTGTTTCCTTAAAGAACCTTCTAGTGAACGACTGCAAGAGATGTTCAGAGTGAAGAACCTTTTTTAAGAAGTAAAGAATCTGAATGTAAAACCACTTAAACTGTATATTTGAGACAAGAACCGTTAAGGAACCTCCAGTTTGAAGAACGCAGAGAAGAACATGAACCTGCTAACTGGAAACAGGCTGTCAGTGAGGAGAACATGGTGCAGAACCTCTTCCCAGGTTCCTCAGAAGAACACATATGCAGTGATGTGCTGTTAGTTCCACAGATGCTGGATGTTGGGAACAGAAGTTCGGAGATGAACTCCACCGCCGATGGGCACGTGCGATAACACCCACTTCAAAGCCCCCATCGCCCACAACCCTCAGCGTCTGCGCTCCGGCTGGCTTGTTTGTTTGTTTAGTCTGATTGTTTGTGATAAAGGCTCGTCTGTTTGCGTTCCCGGCACTTCCCTCTGATACGCCTGGCATGTTCGTAAAGTGTATTTACACGTCGAGGTTCAAAGCGCTTTATGAGGACGACTCCGGCACCACGGGGCCCGAACGCGGCCCTAATAACAAACAGCGGCGGCCCATAAACAGCGCGATGCACAATCAGCGGCGGCGCGAGTTCTTCTGCTGAGCTTTAACGAAAGTCGGAATGAAAACGCGCTTGCTTTCCGAGGAAACCACAAAACAGCCTTGAATGAACTCCATCGCCATGGAAACATACATCAATCATCATCAGAACCACACATAAACAAACATAGCATGTTTAGATACAACGCATAACAATAATGTACATACAGTATGTGTGTATATATATATATATTGTTCAGGAGGAAAGGCATTCCTGCACAAGCAACTATAACAAGCATGAAATCTAATCAGCATGTTTAATATTAAGTTTGTTTGAGTTATTTTAACTTATCTCTATACATTTGGTACTTGTACTTAAGTAATTTAATACTGGCAAATTATATCAATTATTTGTTTTGCTGTAAGAGATACATTGGAAATAAGCCAGTTCAGATACCGATACACTGAGATAATTAATAAACACACTTAAAACTACAGTAAAAACAGAGAAGAAGTCTAACCACTACACCACCCTACTAACCACTACACCACCATACTAACCACTACACTACCATACTAACCACTACACTACCCTACTAACCACTACACCACCATACTGACCACTACACCACCCTACTAACCACTACACCACCCTACTAACCACTACACCACCCTACTAACCACTACACCACCATACTAACCACTACACCACCACACTAACCACTACACTACCCTACTAACCACTACACCACCATACTAACCACTACACCACCACACTAACCACTACACCACCATACTAACCACTACACCACCATACTAACCACTACACTACCCTACTAACCACTACACCACCATACTAACCACTACACCACCACACTAACCACTACACCACCATACTAACCACTACACCACCATACTAACCACTACACCACCATACTGACCACTACACCACCATACTGACCACTACACCACCATACTAACCACTACACCACCATACTAACCACTACACCACCATACTAACCACTACACCACTATACTAACCACTACACCACCAAACTAACCACTACACCACCATACTAACCACTACACCACCGTACTAACCACTACACCACTATACTAACCACTACACCACTATACTAACCACTACACCACCATACTAACCACTACACCACTATACTAACCACTACACCACCATACTAACCACTACACCACCATACTAACCACTACACCACTATACTAACCACTACACCACCATACTAACCACTACACCACCGTACTAACCACTACACCACCGTACTAACCACTACACCACTATACTAACCACTACACCACCATACTAACCACTACACCACCCTACTAACCACTACACCACCATACTGACCACTACACCACCATACTGACCACTACACCACCATACTAACCACTACACCACCATACTAACCACTACACCACTATACTAACCACTACACCACCATACTAACCACTACACCACCATACTAACCACTACACCACCGTACTAACCACTACACCACCGTACTAACCACTACACCACTATACTAACCACTACACCACTATACTAACCACTACACCACCATACTAACCACTACACCACCGTACTGACCACTACACCACCGTACTAACCACTACACTACCGTACTAACCACTACACCACTATACTAACCACTACACCAC
>CM038720.1:2138126-2140626 GCA_021613375.1 Megaleporinus macrocephalus | reverse complement strand
CAAATACATTCCTTTCATATCAATAAACATCACTAACGACAGATAAACACAATAAAATACATTTACACGCAAATACATTCCTTTCATATCAATAAACATCACTAACGACAGATAAACACAATAAAATACATTTACACGCAAATACATTCCTTTCATATCAATAAACATCACTAACGACAAATAAACACAATAAAATACATTTACACGCAAATACATTCGTTTCATATCAATAAACATCACTAACGACAAATAAACACAATAAAATACATTTACACGCAAATACATTCATTTCATATCAATAAACATCACTAACGACAGATAAACACAATAAAATACATTTACACGCAAATACATTCGTTTCATATCAATAAACATCACTAACGACAGATAAACACAATAAAATACATTTACACGCAAATACATTCGTTTCATATCAATAAACATCACTAACGACAGATAAACACAATAAAATACATTCACACGCAAATACATTCGTTTCATATCAATAAACATCACTAACGACAGATAAACACAATAAAATACATTTACACGCAAATACATTCGTTTCATATCAATAAACATCACTAACGACAGATAAACACAATAAAATACATTCACACGCAAATACATTCGTTTCATATCAATAAACATCACTAACGACAGATAAACACAATAAAATACATTTACACGCAAATACATTCGTTTCATATCAATAAACATCACTAACGACAGATAAACACAATAAAATACATTCACACGCAAATACATTCGTTTCATATCAATAAACATCACTAACGACAGATAAACACAATAAAATACATTCACACGCAAATACATTCCTTTCATATCAATAAACATCACTAACGACAGATAAACACAATAAAATACATTCACACGCAAATACATTCCTTTCATATCAATAAACATCACTAACGACAGATAAACACAATAAAATACATTCACACGCAAATACATTCCTTTCATATCAATAAACATCACTAACGACAGATAAACACAATAAAATACATTTACACGCAAATACATTCCTTTCATATCAATAAACATCACTAACGACAGATAAACACAATAAAATACATTTACACGCAAATACATTCCTTTCATATCAATAAACATCACTAACGACAGATAAACACAATAAAATACATTTACACGCAAATACATTCCTTTCATATCAATAAACATCACTAACGACAGATAAACACAATAAAATACATTTACACGCAAATACATTCCTTTCATATCAATAAACATCACTAACGACAGATAAACACAATAAAATACATTTACACGCAAATACATTCCTTTCATATCAATAAACATCACTAACGACAAATAAACACAATAAAATACATTTACACGCAAATACATTCGTTTCATATCAATAAACATCACTAACGACAGATAAACACAATAAAATACATTTACACGCAAATACATTCGTTTCATATCAATAAACATCACTAACGACAGATAAACACAATAAAATACATTTACACGCAAATACATTCGTTTCATATCAATAAACATCACTAACGACAGATAAACACAATAAAATACATTTACACGCAAATACATTCCTTTCATATCAATAAACATCACTAACGACAAATAAACACAATAAAATACATTTACACACAAATACATTCCTTTCATATCAATAAACATCACTAACGACAGATAAACACAATAAAATACATTTACACGCAAATACATTCCTTTCATATCAATAAACATCACTAACGACAGATAAACACAATAAAATACATTTACACGCAAATACATTCGTTTCATATCAATAAACATCACTAACGACAGATAAACACAATAAAATACATTTACACGCAAATACATTCCTTTCATATCAATAAACATCACTAACGACAGATAAACACAATAAAATACATTCACACGCAAATACATTCATTTCATATCAATAAACATCACTAACGACAAATAAACACAATAAAATACATTTACACACAAATACATTCCTTTCATATCAATAAACATCACTAACGACAGATAAACACAATAAAATACATTTACACGCAAATACATTCGTTTCATATTAATAAACATCAGCAGCACCGACGGCAAGAGCCGGCTCGGCCCTCCAGACCGGCGCGCCCTCCCCCCCCTCCCCTCCCCTCCCGGGGGGCCGAACGCAGCCCTGCTCTGTCTTTCTGCTTGTTTGGATCATTTCCTGTGAGGCCCTCCTGTCTTTCTGTGTCTGACAGAGTCTCTTATCCCCAACACACACAACACAACACACAACACACACACAAACACACACAACACAACACACACAACACACAACATACACACAAACACAACACACAACACACACACAAACACACACAACACAACACACACAACACACAAACTCAACACACAACATACACACAAACACACACAACACAACACACACACAAACACACACAACACAACACACACACAAACACACAAACACACACAACAC
>CM038720.1:2115626-2133126 GCA_021613375.1 Megaleporinus macrocephalus | reverse complement strand
TTAGTGAGGTCAGGTACTGGTGTTGAACATTGCTGTGAGGATTTGATTGAGTGTTAGTGAGGTCAGGTACTGATGTTGAACATTGCTGTGACGATTTGATTGAATGTTAGTGAGGTCAGGTACTGATGTTGAACATTGCTGTGAGGATTTGATTGAATGTTAGTGAGGTCAGGTACTGATGTTGAACACTGCTGTGAGGATTTGATTGAGTGTTAGTGAGGTCAGGTACTGATGTTACACATTGCTGTGAGGATTTGATTGAGTGTTAGTGAACTCAGGTACTGATGTTGAACATTGCTGTGAGGATTTGATTGAATTTTAGTGAAGTCAGGTACTGATGTTGAACAATGCTGTGAGGGTTTGATTGAGTGTTAGTGAGGTCAGGTACTGATGTTGAACATTGCTGTGAGGATTTGATTGAGTGTTAGTGAGGTCAGGTACTGATGTTGAACAATGCTGTGAGGGTTTGATTGAGTGTTAGTGAGGTCAGGTACTGATGTTGAACATTGCTGTGAGGATTTGATTGAGTGTTAGTGAGGTCAGGTACTGATGTTGAACATTGCTGTGAGGGTTCGATTGAGCGTTAGTGAGGTCAGGTACTGATGTTGAACATTGCTGTGAGGGTTTGATTGAGTGTTAGTGAGGTCAGGTACTGATGTTGAACATTGCTGTGAGGATTTGATTGAGTGTTAGTGAGGTCAGGTACTGATGTTGAACATTGCTGTGAGGATTTGATTGAGTGTTAGTGAGGTCAGGTACTGATGTTGAACATTGCTGTGACGATTTGATTGAATGTTAGTGAGGTCAGGTACTGATGTTGAACATTGCTGTGAGGATTTGATAGAATGTTAGTGAGGTCAGGTACTGATGTTGAACATTGCTGTGAGGATTTGATTGAGTGTTAGTGAGGTCAGGTACTGATGTTGAACATTGCTGTGAGGGTTTGATTGAGCGTTAGTAAAGGTCAGGTACTGATGTTGAACATTGCTGTGAGGATTTGATTGAGTTTTAGTGAGGTCAGGTACTGATGCTGAACATTGCTGTGAGGATTTGATTGAGTGTTAGTGAGGTCAGGTACTGATGTTGAACATTGCTGTGAGGATTTGATTGAGTGTTAGTGAGGTCAGGTACTGATGTTGAACATTGCTGTGAGGATTTGATTGAGTGTTAGTGAGGTCAGGTACTGATGTTGAACATTGCTGTGAGGATTTGATTGAGTGTTAGTGAGGTCAGGTACTGATGTTGAACATTGCTGTGAGGATTTGATTGAGTGTTAGTGAGGTCAGGTACTGATGTTGAACATTGCTGTGAGGATTTGATTGAGAGTTAATGAGGTCAGGTACTGATGTTGAACATTGCTGTGAGGATTTGATTGAGTGTTAGTGAGGTCAGGTACTGGTGTTGAACATTGCTGTGAGGATTTGATTGAGTGTTAGTGAGGTCAGGTACTGATGTTGAACATTGCTGTGAGGATTTGATTGAGTGTTAGTGAGGTCAGGTACTGATGTTGAACATTGCTGTGAGGATTTGATTGAGTGTTAGTGAGGTCAGGTACTGATGTTGAACATTGCTGTGAGGATTTGATTGAGTGTTAGTGAGGTCAGGTACTGATGTTGAACATTGCTGTGAGGATTTGATTGAGTGTTAGTGAGGTCAGGTACTGATGTTGAACATTGCTGTGAGGATTTGATTGAGTGTTAGTGAGGTCAGGTACTGATGTTGAACATTGCTGTGAGGGTTCGATTGAGCGTTAGTGAGGTCAGGTACTGATGTTGAACATTGCTGTGAGGGTTTGATTGAGTGTTAGTGAGGTCAGGTACTGATGTTGAACATTGCTGTGAGGGTTTGATTGAGCGTTAGTAAAGGTCAGGTACTGATGTTGAACATTGCTGTGAGGATTTGATTGAGTGTTAGTGAGGTCAGGTACTGATGCTGAACATTGCTGTGAGGATTTGATTGAGTGTTAGTAAACTCAGGTACTGATGTTGAACATTGCTGTGAGGATTTGATTGAGTGTTAGTGAGGTCAGGTACTGATGTTGAACATTGCTGTGAGGATTTGATTGTTAGTGAGGTCAGGTACTGATGTTGAACATTGCTGTGAGGATTTGATTGAGTGTTAGTGAGGTCAGGTACTGATGTTGAACATTGCTGTGAGGATTTGATTGAGAGTTAATGAGGTCAGGTACTGATGTTGAACATTGCTGTGAGGGTTTGATTGAGCGTTAGTGAGGTCAGGTACTGATGTTGAACATTGCTGTGAGGATTTGATTGAGTGTTAGTGAGGTCAGGTACTGATGTTGAACATTGCTGTGAGGATTTGATTGAGTGTTAGTGAGGTCAGGTACTGATGTTGAACATTGCTGTGAGGATTTGATTGAGTGTTAGTGAGGTCAGGTACTGATGTTGCACATTGCTGTGAGGATTTGATTGAGTGTTAGTGAGGTCAGGTACTGATGTTGAACATTGCTGTGAGGATTTGATTGAGAGTTAATGAGGTCAGGTACTGATGTTGAACATTGCTGTGAGGGTTTGATTGAGTGTTAGTGAGGTCAGGTACTGGTGTTGAACATTGCTGTGAGGATGTGATTAAGTGTTAGTGAGGTCAGGTACTGATGTTGAACATTGCTGTAAGAATTTGATTGAGTGTTAGTGAGGTCAGGTACTGATGTTGAACATTGCTGTGAGGATTTGATTGAGTGTTAGTGAACTCAGGTACTGATGTTGAACATTGCTGTGAGGATTTGATTGAGTGTTAGTGAGGTCAGGTACTGGTGTTGAACATTGCTGTGAGGATTTGATTGAGTGTTAGTGAGGTCAGGTATTGATGTTTAACATTGCTGTGAGGATTTTATTGAGTGTTAGTGAGGTCAGGTACTGATGTTGAACATTGCTGTGAGGGTTTGATTGAGTGTTAGTGAGGTCAGGTACTGATGTTGAACATTGCTGTGAGGGTTCGATTGAGCGTTAGTGAGGTCAGGTACTGATGGTTGAACATTGCTGTGAGGGTTTGATTGAGTGTTAGTGAGGTCAGGTACTGATGGTGAACATTGCTGTGAGGGTTTGATTGAGCATTCGTAAGGTCAGGTACTGATGTTGAACATTGCTGTGAGGATTTGATTGAGTGTTAGTGAGGTCAGGTACTGATGCTGAACATTGCTGTGGAGGATTTGATTGAGTGTTAGTAAACTCAGGTACTGATGTTGAACATTGCTGTGAGGATTTGATTGAGTGTTAGTGAGGTCAGGTACTGATGTTGAACATTGCTGTGAGGATTTTATTGAGTGTTAGTGAGGTCAGGTACTGATGTTGAACATTGCTGTGAGGATTTGATTGAGTGTTAGTGAGGTCAGGTACTGATGTTGAACATTGCTGTGAGGATTTGATTGAGAGTTAATGAGGTCAGGTACTGATGTTGAACATTGCTGTGAGGGTTTGATTGAGTGTTAGTGAGGTCAGGTACTGATGTTGAACATTGCTGTGAGGGTTCGATTGAGCGTTAGTGAGGTCAGGTACTGATGTTGAACATTGCTGTGAGGGTTTGATTGAGTGTTAGTGAGGTCAGGTACTGATGTTGAACATTGCTGTGAGGGTTTGATTGAGCGTTAGTAAAGGTCAGGTACTGATGTTGAACATTGCTGTGAGGATTTGATTGAGTGTTAGTAAACTCAGGTACTGATGTTGAACATTGCTGTGAGGATTTGATTGAGTGTTAGTAAACTCAGGTACTGATGTTGAACATTGCTGTGAGGATTTGATTGAGTGTTAGTGAGGTCAGGTACTGATGTTGAACATTGCTGTGAGGATTTTATTGAGTGTTAGTGAGGTCAGGTACTGATGTTGAACATTGCTGTGAGGATTTGATTGAGTGTTAGTGAGGTCAGGTACTGATGTTGAACATTGCTGTGAGGATTTGATTGAGTGTTAGTGAACTCAGGTACTGATGTTGAACATTGCTGTGAGGATTTGATTGAGTGTTAGTGAGGTCAGGTACTGATGTTGAACATTGCTGTGAGGATTTGATTGTTAGTGAGGTCAGGTACTGATGTTGAACATTGCTGTGAGGATTTGATTGAGTGTTAGTGAGGTCAGGTACTGATGTTGAACATTGCTGTGAGGATTTTATTGAGTGTTAGTGAGGTCAGGTACTGATGTTGAACATTGCTGTGAGGATTTGATTGTTAGTGAGGTCAGGTACTGATGTTGAACATTGCTGTGAGGATTTGATTGAGTGTTAGTGAGGTCAGGTACTGATGTTGAACATTGCTGTGAGGATTTGATTGAGAGTTAATGAGGTCAGGTACTGATGTTGAACATTGCTGTGAGGATTTGATTGAATGTTAGTGAGGTCAGTGTGTTTAAGGGGGAACAGGGCAGATCTGTAGATTTAAGGTGGGACTGGAGTTGAAAGACTTGTGTGTATTGGGTCTGAGGGTTAGGAGGTCCGTGTCTCTGCAGGGTTTCTCTCTCAGGGTGGATTTTATTGCACTGGACAGAGAGATGAGGTCAGTGTTGTCTGCATGCTTGCGTCCTGAGGACGGTTACGGTGTTGATGGATGGTCCATGGTTGGAGGTAAAGCTCAGGGGTCACTGCGGCCCAGTAGGGGCAGATGGGGCATTTTTGGCCTCTATTTTGCCCTGGACTCCGATGTCACATCAAAGAGCAGAGGCATGGCAGGAGCTGCCACAGCGTCTGTAGTGGTCAGCGGGAAGGAGACCAGGTCATGAAGGGACAACCTGGTAAAACTGTCCAGAAACACTTCATCAACATCTCCAGCATCAAACTGGCCCGGTGACCTCCTTCAGCCCTATGAGCGCTGGGATAGGCTTGATGATCAGCATCAGCATGTACAGTATATACGGGTGATTCTTCAATTAGGGGAACTTTTACATTTAAACATTATTTATTTATTTATTTATAACTAAACATTACATTTACACATTATTTATTTATTTATTTATAACTAAACATTACATTTACACATTATTTATTTATTTATTTATGTATTTATTTATTTATAACTAAACATTACATTTACACATTATTTATTTATTTATAACTAAACATTACATTTACACATTATTTATTTATTTATTTATTTATAACTAAACATTACATTTACACATTATTTATTTATTTATTTATAACTAAACATTACATTTACACATTATTTATTTATTTATTTATTTATAACTAAACATTACATTTACACATTATTTATTTATTTATAACTAAACATTACATTTACACATTATTTATTTATTTATTTATTTATAACTAAACATTACATTTACACATTATTTATTTATTTATAACTAAACATTACATTTACACATTATTTATTTATTTATTTATTTATTTATAACTAAACATTACATTTACACATTATTTATTTATTTATTTATTTATAACTAAACATTACATTTACACATTATTTATTTATTTATTTATTTATAACTAAACATTACATTTACACATTATTTATTTATTTATAACTAAACATTACATTTACACATTATTTATTTATTTATTTATAACTAAACATTACATTTACACATTATTTATTTATTTATTTATTTATAACTAAACATTACATTTACACATTATTTATTTATTTATAACTAAACATTACATTTACACAATATTTATTTATTTATTTATTTATAACTAAACATTACATTTACACATTATTTATTTATTTATTTATAACTAAACATTACATTTAAACATTATTTATTTATTTATTTATTTATTTATAACTAAACATTACATTTACACATTATTTATTTATTTATTTATAACTAAACATTACATTTACACATTATTTATTTATTTATTCATTTATTTATAACTAAACATTACATTTACACATTATTTATTTATTTATAACTAAACATTACATTTACACATTATTTATTTATTTATTTATTTATTTATAACTAAACATTACATTTACACATTATTTATTTATTTATTTATTTATTTATGTGGATTTAAAGAGCATCTTGTACTAGCTGTTAACTAGCTTTAGCAAATCCATGGCCTAGCTAGCTAACCAACACATAACCTGTTGAGATGGTAATGACATTTTCTTGATGGTAATGACAGGTTTTCAATTTCACCATCAGTATCTTTTAAATTATTTAGAAATTAAATATAATTAAGTCTAACAGTTTGATTTTATAATGAAGTTCTAGTGAAACGCATTACTTTATAAAACTAAAAATTGAAGAATCACCCGTATACCCTGTATGTTTTAAGGGGTCTCATAGTGGCCCAGTGCAAAGACCACCCCTGACTATACGGCTTCTGACCCTGTACGCAGCAGCAGCAGCCGTCCTGAGCTCTGAACTGCGGCGGCTTTATCTGCATTTTTGCTCCAGTAACTAAATTCCCTCTGGCTGATACTGTGGAGGGAATCATGAGGAGCCTCCAGACGTCTGGACGACAGCAGGAACATAAACGCTTTAACACCACGACCAGGTTTTCTTATCAATTCTAAGGACTTAATTACAGCTAGTGCTGCTTAGAAAGCACGGAGGTCATTCATACAGCTTTAACTAGGATCTCACGGTTACTTCCAGTAGAGATTTCTGATTACAGATTCTTTAAAACACATTTAGCATGACTCACATCACAAACCTACAGCTCATCCAATACACAGTCATCCACAGAACACACTACACGAGACTAAACTATTTAAAATCACTAAACACCCCAGATAACTACACCCATGCCATATGATACTGATCACCTATCAATCATTTTTGGCAACAAGTTACCAGACAATTAACTAAACTACTCAATTACCCAATCCCACCATCCCCATCACTCTGCTTGTTAGGAGACACCAATCAGCAATCAACTAAAATTCTGCTTATAAAGTTAACCATCGCCGAGAAAACCATTCTGAGGAACTGGAAATCAAATAAAAACCATTAGCATAGCACACTGGAAACATCTGCTCACAGATTATTTATCAATGGAACATCTTTCATCCCTCAACAAACACAACAATCCCAGCACATCCTGCTCAACACTTATTATTTATATACAATAATAATTAACCAATAATTAACCATAATTAACTATACAATGATAATTAATACAATTAATGGTCTTTAATTGGATTTATCTAATAATAATCAGATGTACAGATAATGTTGTATTTTGTTTATTTATTTGTAATTTACTGTAATTCCACAAATTTGGTTCTACATGACTACACATACAGTGATTTACTACCTTACCTACAGTGGACTCAGCTTATAGGTAATATTTAGGGGATGAGGTGGGCTTTGATTCATATTAGCAAATGTGTCCCCCCCAGTGTCAAACCCGCTCCTACGCCGTTGATATTAATGTTTATTAATTTTTTTATTTTTACAGATTGAGTTTTTTTTAACTGGAAGTGACAGATTTCTTGCCATATGTTCTTTCATTCAGAATCATTGCTGCTAGTTTAATGCATAAGAAAGCTGTACATGGTCTCAGTGTCGGTGTTGGACGCTGGTGTGGATTGTGGGTATCATTAGCGAGGAGAAGGAGGAGGCGGAGAAAGAGGCGGGGGGGGGGGGGGGGGGGGGGGGCTTTTCTCTTAAAAGCCCATTTCAGTCGGGCGCTCAGCGGGACACTCTGGTCTCCATCAGTCCTCCTGCATTAACTCCTGCTCTGTCCAGGACACACACTGACACGTACGAGTGTAAAAAAGCACTTACAAGCCTGAGTCAGGTCTCTGGAGTCCGAGTCGAGTTTCCAGTCCAGGCTTGAGTCTGAAACCAGTCGCAGGTCTCTGAGGTGCAGGTCTGAGTCAAGTCTCAAATCTCAGAGATACGAGTCCTTTATTAGAGTCTCAGTATTTAGAGTAAGTCTGAGTTGAGTCTCGAGTCTCTGAGGTTTGAATCAAAGTCAAGTCTTGGAGTTTGAATCTCAGTCCAGTCTCTAATCACTGAGATTAGAATCTGGGTTGAGTCTCAAATCTCTGAGGTCAGAGTTGAGTCTTGAATCTTTGAGGTGAGAATCTGAATTGAGTCTCGAATCTGTTAAGCGAAAACCTGAGTCGAGTCACAAATCTCTGAGTTGACAATCTAAGCCGAATCTCGAAACTATGAGGTGAGAATCTGAGTCGAATCTCTGAGGGTCTTGATTTAAGTCCAGTTTCAAATCTCTGAGATGAGAATAAAAGTCAAACCTTGAATTTCTGAGGTAAGAATCTGAGTCAAGTCACAATTCTCTGAGGTGAGAATCTGAGGTGAGTCACAATTCTCTGAGGTGAGGATCTGAGTCAAGTCACAATTCTCTGAGGTTAGGATCTGAGTCAAGTCAAAATTCTCTGAGGTGAGAATCTGAGTCGAGTCACGGTTCTCAGAGGTGAGAATCTGAGTCAAGTCACAATTCTCTGAGGTGAGGATCTGAGTCAAGTCACAATTCTCTGAGGTTAGAATCTGAGTCAAGTCAAAATTCTCTGAGGTGAGAATCTGAGTCAAGTCACAATTCTCTGAGGTTAGAATCTGAGTCAAGTCAAAATTCTCTGAGGTTAGAATCTGAGTCAAGTCAAAATTCTCTGAGGTTAGAATCTGAGTCAAGTCACAATTCTCTGAGGTTAGGATCTGAGTCAAGTCAAAATTCTCTGAGGTGAGAATCTGAGTCAAGTCAAAATTCTCTGAGGTTAGAATCTGAGTCAAGTCACAATTCTCTGAGGTTAGGATCTGAGTCAAGTCAAAATTCTCTGAGGTGAGAATCTGAGTCGAGTCACGGTTCTCAGAGGTGAGAATCTAAGTCAAGTCACAATTCTCTGAGGTGAGGATCTGAGTCAAGTCACAATTCTCTGAGGTTAGAATCTGAGTCAAGTCAAAATTCTCTGAGGTGAGAATCTGAGTCAAGTCACAATTCTCTGAGGTTAGAATCTGAGTCAAGTCACAATTCTCTGAGGTTAGAATCTGAGTCAAGTCACAATTCTCTGAGGTTAGGATCTCAGTCAAGTCAAAATTCTCTGAGGTGAGAATCTGAGTCAGGTTACAATTCTCTGAGGTGAGAATCTGAGTCGAGTCACGGTTCTCTGAGGTGAGAATCTGAGTCAAGTCCTGACTCTCTGAGGTAAGAATCTGAATCAAGTCTCAAATCTCTGAGGTGAGAATCTAAGCCGAATCTCAAAACTATGAGGTAAGAATCTAAGTTGAATCTCTGAGGGTCTAGATTTAAGACCAGTCTCAAATTTCTGAGGTAGGAATATAAGTCAAACCTTGAATATCTGAGGTTAGAGTCTGAGTCAGGTCCCGACTCTCTAAGGTAAGAACCTGAGTCAGGTCCCGACTCTCTGAGGTGAGAATCATATGTATATGCACAGGAGCTCATGGAAACACCACACCAGTGCGAGGGTGGACGTCAGGTTCTCTCAGATCTTTCTGGGTCTCTGAGGTTTTGATGTGTGGACGCTGTTCTGCCCGTAATGACGCCAAACACCTTCTCATAAAACTCTCCAGAACCGCAGTGCGGACCGGAGCAGACGCGCCCTCACTGCACTGACCGCCTTCATCACCAGGGCTGGCACTGAGGCGGCGACCACAGCCGGCCTCCGAGGCGGACTGTCCCGCCAGCCTGTTAGCAGCCAGCTTCACTGATAACACCGTTCGGTTGTGTAATAAAAAGTCAGCGTTCTGTTTTTCCCTTCTGGAATTTGGCAGCTGGAAGCTGGAACCGTGTGACGGGCCAGTGTTGGCCCACTAACGGCAAAGCTGGCGGTCCTCTGGCGTTTCACTCAGAGATTTCTGGTCAGCCCGCCGGTGGTTGGGCAAAGTATTAGAGTATCATTTTCCACCGCAGTCAGATTTATTTACTTTTCTTTGTAAGTTTTATAAATAGTTTTCTTCTGGCTCAGCGTCATTACTTATCAAACATTCTTATTTTTCAGTATATTTGTTTTAGTTTATTTTTAAAATAAAAGTCTCTGTGCATTTAAAATCTGTTTGAGGAGAACAAACAAGAGTCAGATCTTGTACACAGACAGTAATCAGGTGGTCCAAAGGTCAACCAACAGTGTGGACATTATCAAGCCAGCAGAGTAATACATGCTCACTCTCTGGAACCAATCAGCTGTCAATAATACTAACCGTTGACTGGGTGTTATGCTAGCGGAGCACTAGAACCTCTTTATTAGAGTCACAACATTTTATTTTATTAGAGTCTCAACATTTAGAGTAAGTCTGAGTTGAGTCCCGAGTCTCTGAGGTTTGAGTCAAGTCTTATGGGGTTTAAATATTAGTCCAGTCTCTAATCTCTGGGGTTAGAATCTGGGTCGAGTCTCAAATCTCTGAGTTGAAAATCTAAGATGAATCTCGAAACTATGAAGTGAGAATCTGAGTCGAATCTCTGAGGGTCTAGATTTCAGTTATGCTAGTGTAGCACTAGAAATTCACAGTAGCTGCGTACGAGATGTCCTACTTCTATACTACTTAGTAGTAAAGTCAATAGGCCCGAATACTCAGTAATACTCAGTAATACTCAGTAATAATCAGTATTATCTAAAATAATGTCTGAATAGAGCTTTTAATGAACGGTGGGACGTGTACAGTGGTGGTCTTACATTAAAGAATGTTGGTAAGATTGGAGACGTAGTGTGTCCAAGGTTGTGTGGATACTAAATACTCATGTACTGAATGAGCTCAACTGCTTTACCGGTCCAGCAGTGACCACCGGGTCCAGTCTAGTACGTAGCCAGTGACTCAGATGTGTCAATCTAAGTAGTTAATAGTTACAGTAATGGTTATATAAGTTTTAGCCTGCGTAGCTTAGCCACCTAGCTACCCATCCGAAGGTGTTAACCTAGTAGTTAAGAGTTATAGAAGCTAGCTAACATAAGTGCTATGCTAACACAACACACGGTTGACCAGATACGAATCCTTTATCACAGTCTCAACATTTAGGGCAAGTCTTAAGTCTCTTATGAGTTAAGTCTCAAGTCTCTGAGGTTTGAGTCAAAGTCAAGTCTTATGGGGTTTGAATCTCAGTCCAGTCTCTAATCTCTGGGACTAGAATCTGGGTCAAGTCTCAAATCTTTGAGGCGAGAATCTGAATTGAGTCTTGAATCTCTGGGGTGAAAACATGAGTCGAGTCACGAATCCCTGAGGTGACAATCTAAGACAAATCTCGAAACTAGGAGGTGAGAATCGATTTAAGTTATGTTAGCGTAGCACTAGAAGTTCCCTGCTTCTATACTACTCAGTAGTGAAGTTAATAGGCGAGCGCGGCTAGTGTGTCCGAATACTCAGTAATACTCAGTAATACTCAGTAATACTCAGTCTGAATAGAGCTTTCAATGAACAGTGGGACGTGTACAGTGGTGGTCTTCTGTTACCAATCAGAAGGTGTTAACCTAGTAGTTAAGAGTTATAGAAGCTAGTTAGATAAGTGCTATGCTAACACAACACAAGGTTGACCAGATACAAAGTCTGAGTTGATTCTCTGAGGTTTGAGTCAAAGTCAAGTCTTATGGGGTTTGAATCTCAGTCCAGTCTCTAATCTCTGGGATTAGAATCTGGGTCGAGTCTGAAATCTTTGAGGTGAGAATCTGAGTCGAATCTCTGAGGGTTTAAGTTATGCTAGCGTAGCACTAGAAGTTCACAGTAGCTGCGTGCAAGATGTCCTACTTTTATACTACACAGTAGTGAAGTTAATAGGCCCGAATACTCAGTAATACTCAGTGTTATCTAAAGTAATGTCTGAATAGAGCCTTTAAAGAACAGTGGGACGTGTACAGTGGTGGTCTTGTGTTACCCATCAGAAGGTGTTAGCCTAGTAGTACACAGTTATAAAAGCTAGCTAGATACATGCTATGCTAACACAACACAAGGTTGGCTGTAAATAAGCCAGCAACCTTCTTCTAACATTGCTTCAATGTTGGTGCTCTTTACGTTGTCTGATGTCTTGTGTTGAAGGACGTTGGTCAGATGGGGGACGTAGAGCGTCCGAGCGTACGGAAAGAGCTCGATTGCTTTACCGGTCCAGCAGTGCCCACAGGGTCCAGTTTAGTACGTACTGAGTAAGTAGGAGATTTCAGACGCAGCTAATGACTCAGATGTTCTAAGTAGTTCAAAGTTATAGTAGCTACAATAACAACGTGCATCAGACAAGATCAGACAGATGTAAACTGCCCAGCAAACACACAACATTCTCACAACGTTGTCTACTTTCATGGGCTGAAGTGTGGCCTTAAGACCAGAAGGTCACTGGTTCGATCCTCTGGACCAACAGGACACGACCAAAGTGCCCTTGAGTAGGGCACCTAACCACCAACTGCCCCCCAGGTACTGTGGATAGGGCTGCCCACCGCTATAGGAAAATGTGCTCACTGCGTCCTAGTGTGGCAAACAGTTCTGAACTCTAACATTACTACAACGTTGTCTGAACAAGGTGGTTGCTATTAAGTAATGTTGTTTATAGTATCATGACTACCAAGGAGCTCCAAATCAGATACGATGGAGCTCAAGAAGAATTCTAGGATGTTGTGACAACGTACTGACAACGTTGCCACTATGTTTCCAGCACAACGTTGGTGGACTGGAGTCTGACGCCAGTGAAGTGCTGGAGGTTTAGCCGTGTTGTTGACGCGCTGCTCTCCGCAGATGGAGGCGTCTCCTCGTTGGCCTGCTGGGCTGCTGAAGATGGTGAAGGTGCAGATATGCGGTGTCTCGGCAGACGAGGTTCTGGTAGAGATTATGCAGCGTAAATCACGGCGCTGACAGAAAAGTGCTCGCAGCGGGTTCGTGGCAGGCCTGCAGATTTCTTCCCGAGAGTTTTCCGATCCGGATCCTGGAACCGCGGCCTGCTATGACATCACCGCGCTGGTAAGCCAGTTTGTGTCCGGTTCACAAGCTGGTGATTTTCAGAACGATTCTGTTTTAAAGGCTGTTTGTGGCCAACACACTTCCTACACTCCGCCAGGAGGGTAGAATACGGCGGTGGGGGTGGGGTGTGGGGGTGTGGGGGTGTGGGGGCGTTGGGGTGTTGGAGGTTTGGGGAACTGACTTTAACCCTTAAACGTCAAGGCTGTCACTGGAAAGTGTGGATTCTAATCCCGCCTGTGTTTGTACAGAAGATATTGTATTATGGAATCAATGTTATTTGGTAACATACACAGATCAGTCCTAACATTAACTCCACCTCCTCACATCTCCACTCACTGTCCACTGTATCAGCTCCACTGACCATACAGGACTTCCACTCACTGTCCACTGTATCAGCTCCACTGACCACACAGGACCTCCACTCACTGTCCACTGTATCAGCTCCACTGACCATACAGGACCTCCACTCACTGTCCATTGTATCAGCTCCACTTACAGACTGTAGTTCATCTGATTCTCTGTATACTTTATTAGTCTGTTCTTTAATGATCAGGACCACCACAGAGCAGATACTATTAGGGAGGTGGCTCATTCTCAGCACTGCAGTGACACTGACGAGGTTGTGGTGTGTTAGTTAGTGTGTGTTGTGCTGGTGTGAGTGGATCAGACACAGCAGTGCTGCTACTGGAGTGTCAAAACTATCCAGACAGCAGTGTCCTGTGTCCACTGATGAAGGACTAGAGGAACACAAACTGTGCAGCAGCAGATGAGCTACTGTCTCTGACTTTACAAGGAGGACCAGCAAGTAGTAGGAGTGTCTAATAGAGTGGACAGAGTGTTTAAAGCACTGCTGCGTCTGATCCAAGTATTAAACAGTATTAATAGAGTAAGTAGTGCTTTTACACTTTATTATTAAATATTAATCAGTATTAATAGAGTAAGTAGAGCTTTTACACTTTATTATTAAATATTAATCAGTATTAATAGAATAAGTAGAGCTTTTACACTTTATTATTAAATATTAATCAGTATTAATAGAGTAAGTAGAGCTTTTACACTTTATTATTTAAATATTAATCAGTATTAATAGAGTAAGTAGTGCTTTTACACTTTATTATTAAATATTAATCAGTATTAATAGAATAAGTAGAGCTTTTACACTTTATTATTAAATATTAATCAGTATTAATAGAGTAAGTAGAGCTTTTACACTTTATTATTAAACATTAATCAGTATTAATAGAGTAAGTAGTACTTTTACACTTTATTATTAAATATTAATCAGTATTAATAGAGTAAGTAGAGCTTTTACACTTTATTATTAAATATTAATCAGTATTAATAGAGTAAGTAGAGCTTTTACACTTTATTATTAAATATTAATCAGTATTAATAGAGTAAGTAGAGCTTTTACACTTTATTATTAAACATTAATCAGTATTAATAGAGTAAGTAGTACTTTTACACTTTATTATTAAACATTAATCAGTATTAATAGAGTAAGTAGAGCTTTTACACTTTATTATTAAATATTAATCAGTATTAATAGAGTAAGTAGAGCTTTTACACTTTATTATTAAATATTAATCAGTATTAATAGAGTAAGTAGTACTTTTACACTTTATTATTAAATATTAATCAGTATTAATAGAATAAGTAGAGCTTTTACACTTTATTATTAAATATTAATCAGTATTAATAGAGTAAGTAGAGCTTTTACACTTTATTATTAAACATTAATCAGTATTAATAGAGTAAGTAGTACTTTTACACTTTATTATTAAATATTAATCAGTATTAATAGAGTAAGTAGAGCTTTTACACTTTATTATTAAATATTAATCAGTATTAATAGAGTAAGTAGAGCTTTTACACTTTATTATTAAATATTAATCAGTATTAATAGAGTAAGTAGAGCTTTTACACTTTATTATTAAATATTAATCAGTATTAACAGAGTAAGTAGTGCTTTTACACTTTATTATTAAATATTAAACAGTATTAATAGAGTAAGTAGTGCTTTTACACTTTATTATTAAATATTAATCAGTATTAATAGAGTAAGTAGAGCTTTTACACTTTATTATTAAATATTAATCAGTATTAACAGAGTAAGTAGTGCTTTTACACTTTATTATTAAATATTAATTAGTATTAATAGAGTAAGTAGAGCTTCTACACTTTATTAGTAAATATTAATCAGTATTAATAGAGTAAGTAGTGCTTTTACACTTTATTATTAAATATTAAACAGTATTAATAGAGTAGGTAGAGCTTCTACACTTTATTATTAAATATTAAACAATATTAATAGAGTAAGTAGTGCTTCTACACTTTGTTATTAAATATTAATCAGTATTAATAGAGTAAGTAGTGCTTTTACACTTTATTATTAAATATTAATCAGTATTAATAGAGTAAGTAGTGCTTTTACACTTTGTTATCAAATATTAAACAGTATTAACAGAGTAAGTAGTGCTTCTACACTTTATTATTAAATATTAATCAGTATTAATAGAGTAAGTAGTGCTTTTACACTTTATTATTAAATATTAATCAGTATTAATAGAGTAAGTAGTGCTTTTACACTTTGTTATCAAATATTAAACAGTATTAACAGAGTAAGTAGTGCTTCTACACTTTATTATTAAATATTAATCAGTATTAATAGAGTAAGTAGTGCTTTTACACTTTATTATTAAATATTAAACAGTATTAATAGAGTAAGTAGTGCTTTTACACTTTATTATTAAATATTAAACAGTATTAATAGAGTAGGTAGAGCTTCTACACTTTATTATTAAATATTAATCAGTATTAATAGAGTAGGTAGTGTTTTTCATACGTCAGTGTTTTTATTTAACCCTTTCCAAGCTTCTCCTAAACAACCCAGTATTATTATCAGTTCTCATCTAATACCTGCTTTGACTGCTCAGTACTTCATTAAGATAAATCAAGATTTGCTGCTGAAGGAACTGAATACATTCATACAATGTCTGGGGCGTCCAGGAGAAATCTGGAACCTAACTTTGTTCTTCAAACTGGATCAAGATCTGATCTACTTCTCTCACAATAACATATTCATATTACTTGGTATAGTGTTCATGATCATTATCATCTATTCTAATCATATCTTCTTACTGCTCTACTTACTGGTGAACATGCACTTATTGATCAGATAAACACTTTTAAACTATCAGCTGAGGGGTCTCAGTGGTGTTTGTACTCATATACAAAAGAACCAACTGACATTTAGGAATTTAACTCAACTGAATTAGAAAATTAGCGAGAATTCCAGAAGTTTTTCATGTTTGCTGATTCCCGAATGTTACAAACTGAAAATGTTGTGAAGAACTGAGTTGAACCCTGACCAGGAGGCCCGATAAGCCCCTCCCCCTCTCTGGTCAGTGCATGCGGCCAGAAGCCAAAACACAAACCCGCCCTCCCTCAGAGGCTGGGGTCAAAGGTCGCAGACATCAAGGTGACCTTCTGACCTTCTTACTGTCACCTGGAGCAACTGCTACTTTAATGTTTACTGCAGTCAGTCCAGGAGATCCATTCAGTCAATCAATCAATTCAACCCTTCATTATATATTATATTATATTATATTATATTATATTATATTATATTATATTATATTATATTATATAGGCATACCAGGTTATAAATAAAGGTTCTAAGGTATAATAGTAATAATAAAAAAATTAAAATAGGAATAAGAATCAAAACATTTCATAATAATAAAATTAATTCATAAAAAATTATAACATTTTTAATTTTATAAAATAAAAAGGTTTAGAAAAATATAATAATATAAATAGAACATTAATATTTACCAGTATTTTATTAAATAATCAAAACTTTTTTTACTGAAATACATTAGTTTTCATTCCAATTTTCGGAATGTACCAGCTTCCCCATTTAAGGTAGACTAAGAAGATAGTTTTGTAGCTGGACTAAGAAGTTCTACTGGCGTTCTCAGTAACGTTACTGTAGCTGTTATTGCTCTGCAGTGAGCAGCTCTACATACCTCTGGACAGGTTCTGACCGTGGGTCAGGGATGGGTTCAGGTCAGCAGGGCTCGTCCGGCTGCGCGTCTGGCTGACCCTCTCCCTGCTGGGGCTGAGGACTCTGCTTTGAAGCCCCCGGGGCTCCAGCGCTGGTTTTACTGCAGCAGAGTGAGACAGGTCAGGTGCCTGCAGAGAACCGGCCTGAGAACCAGCCTGAGAACCGGCCTTATCTCCTCAAAGCTAATAAACACCCAGCCACGGGTCGTTAGAGCTCCACAGCTACTGGACAGGACTGACCTGAGAACACTGATAAACCAGATACAGGACGCTTCCTCACCGTAGGGTCTGACCAGCAGCTCCTCAGATGGGCGCTCGCTGTGCGCTGGGTGGACGTTCGAGTGTGGAGTGCGCGGCGAGTGTGCGGCGAGTGTGCGGCGAGGGTGAGGCGAGGGTGAGGCGAGGCTGTGGTGCTGCGTTCTTTCTCTCTAAATCGAAACAAATCAGAATATGAAACTGATCAGCCGCACAAATTCACCCACCAATCACCGCTTACCTCCAATCAACCAGAAAATAAAACAGATCCTCTCAGTTCAAATACTTCACAACACAGAACAGACAGAGAGAGAGAGAGAGAGAGAGAGAGAGAG
>CM038720.1:2103126-2113126 GCA_021613375.1 Megaleporinus macrocephalus | reverse complement strand
TGTAGATGGTTTATAAAACGACCTGATTGGCTAAAACAAATTCAAAATGATAGAAATCTGAATTTGGGTAAATGTATGAATTATTAAATATATACGACTGCAGTGCAGAGGGGAGTCCGGAACCAAACTGGGTTCCTCAGACTGAGATCCAGAAAATGCTCATTATAAAACAGTTCCAGTTCTAAAATCCTCCATTCCCTACTGTACTAGAATGTTCTACGTTATACAATCAGTTCTAGAATGTTTTAACTCATGCTGCTCTAGAACATGTTGAACATGTTCATGCTGCTTTAGAACATGTACACAACTCTAGAATCTGATATACTCAGTCACACTGCCATTCACAGTCACAAGTCCATTCACACTGTTCTAGATCATGTTGAACTTAACAATGTTGCTCTAGGGCATACTGTACCTATTGACACTACTCTAGAACATGTTGAACTTGCTGCTTTAGAACATGTACCCGTTCACACAGCTCTAGATTCATGCTGCTGTAGAACACAGTCACAAGTCCATTCACACTGTTCTAGATCATGTTGAACGTAGCAATGTTGCTCTAGAGCATACTGTACCTATTAACACTACTCTAGAACATGGTGAGCCTGTCCATGCTGCTCTAGAACCTGCCATACCAGTCTACACTGCTCTAGAACATGTTGTACTATTCACACCGCTCTAGAACACGATGTACCAGTTAACACTGCTCTAGAACACGCCGTACCATTCACACTGCTCTAGAACAGTCTGAACTCTCACTATTACACCATATAACAGTGTTATTACAGGTTTACAGTTCTGAGTACTGAACTCTCACTAGTACACTATATAACAGTGTTATTACAGGTTTACAGTTCTGAGTACTGAACTCTCACTAGTACACTATATAACAGTGTTATTACAGGTTTACAGTTCTGAGTACTGAACTCTCACTAGTACACTATATAACAGTGTTATTACAGGTTTACAGTTCTGAGTACTGAACTCTCACTACTACACTATATAACAGTGTTATTACAGGTTTACAGTTCTGAGTACTGAACTCTCACTAGTACACTATATAACAGTGTTATTACAGGTTTACAGTTCTGAGTACTGAACTCTCACTAGTACACTATATAACAGCGTTATTACAGGTTTACAGTTCTGAGTACTGAACTCTCACTAGTACACTATATAACAGCGTTATTACAGGTTTACAGTTCTGAGTACTGAACTCTCACTAGTACACTATATAACAGCGTTATTACAGGTTTACAGTTCTGAGTACTGAACTCTGACTAGTACACTATATAACAGTGTTATTACAGGTTTAAAGTTCTGAGTACTGAACTCTCACTATCACACTATATAACAGCGTTATTACAGGTTTACAGTTCTGATTGCTGAACTCTCACTATTACACTATATAACAGTGTTATTACAGGTTTAAAGTTCTGAGTACTGAACTCTCACTACTACATTATATAACAGTGTTATTACAGGTTTACAGTTCTGAGTACTGAACTCTCACTATTACACTATATAACAGTGTTATTACAAGTTTACAGTCTGGTGCAACTTTAAATTTATTTATTATATAAACTGCTCGTTATAATGTGTATGTGTGTGTGTAGTGTGTGTGAGTGTGTGTGTAGTGTGTGTGTGTCTGTGTGTGTGTGTTTGTGTGTAAGTGTGTGTGTGTGTAGTGTGTTGTGTGTAGTGTGTGTGTGTGTATGTGTGTGTGTGAGTGTGTATGTGTGTTTGTGTGTAAGTGTGTGTGTGTGTAGTGTGTTGTGTGTAGTGTGTGTGTGTGTATGTGTGTGTGTGAGTGTGTATGTGTGTGTGTAGTGTGTATGTGTGTGTAGTGTGTATGTATGTGTGTGTAGTGTGTATGTATGTGTAGTGTGTATATATTTGTGTGTGTGTGTGTGTATGTGTGTGTGTGTGTGTGTGTGTGTGTAGTGTCTGTGTGTGTGTGTTTGTGTGTAAGTGTGTGTGTGTGTAGTGTGTTGTGTGTGTGTGTGTATGTGTGTGTGTGAGTGTGTATGTGTGTGTGTAGTGTGTATGTATGTGTGTGTAGTGTGTATGTATGTGTAGTGTGTATATATTTGTGTGTGTGTGTGTGTGTGTATGTGTGTGTGTATGTATGTGTGTGTGTGTGTGTGTAGTGTGTGTGTGTGTAGTGTGTGTGTGTGTGTGTGTGTGTGTGTGTGTGTGTATGTATGTGTGTGTGTATGTGTGTGTGTGTGTGTATGTGTGTGTGTATGTATGTGTATGTATGTGTGTGTATGTGTGTGTGTGTATGTGTGTGTGTATGTATGTGTGTGTGTGTGTGTGTGTGTGTGTGTGTATGTATGTGTGTGTGTGTGTGTGTGTGTGTGTGTGTATGTATGTGTGTGTGTATGTGTGTATGTATGTGTGTGTGTATGTGTGTGTGTGTGTGTATGTGTGTGTGTGTGTGTGTGTGTGTGTGTATGTATGTGTGTGTGTATGTGTGTGTGTATGTGTGTGTGTGTGTGTGTGTGTATGTGTATGTGTGTGTGTGTGTAGTGTGTATGTATGTGTAGTGTGTATATATTTGTGTGTGTGTGTGTATGTGTGTGTGTGTATGTGTGTGTGTATGTATGTGTGTGTGTGTGTGTGTGTGTGTGTGTGTGTGTGTAGTGTGTGTGTGTGTAGTGTGTGTGTGTATGTGTGTGTGTGTGTGTGTGTGTATGTATGTGTGTGTGTATGTATGTGTGTGTGTATGTGTGTGTATGTGTGTGTGTATGTATGTGTGTGTGTGTGTGTGTGTGTGTGTGTGTGTGTGTGACCAGGGCAGACCTCTGACCTCTCCACAGGGTGGCCACTACACAGTACTCACTTAAACACACTGTTAGACCAGCTTTACACGCTTTCATCTGACTTACTAACCTGGACCTACTTCTCTTACATCAGGGGATACAGAGCACTCTTATAGGTTCTAGATAGTGAGTTCTGGAGTGTACTTTATTCGAGCTTGTGAGATTTACTGAAAATTAAATAAACAAAGGGGGTCTCTGTCCTCTCAAGGGGTCTCTGCTCCACACTGTATATGTTCACTTTAGTTTACCAGCAGATATTTATTATTATTTCTGTGTAGGTAACTAAATACACTATTATTAGTAGTAGTCGCAGTATAGTTATAATTGCTATTATTATGATTATTATTATTATTATTATTAATTAGGAGCTCTCTGATTGTGTAGGGCTGCTGAGAAAGTGTCACAGTGTTGTTCAGGTTAATAAACTGCTGCAGACACCACAGAATAAACTATAATTAAATTAATAATTAAATAAATAAAAAAATAAATAAATAAAAGTGTTCTGAATGGGTTTCTTTAAAACTCTAATTCTGCTCCAGGCTGAGGGCGCCGGCCGCTGACCAAACACGGGCTGACCGAGCTCAGTCGAGGTTTTACCGCCCGAGCGCCTTCTTTAGGACGATGACGCCAGAAAGCAGAGCGTCACCGTGGTAACGGGTTCTTTTATAGGATGGTTTTTAAACTGTTGGTCATTTTATAGGTTTGAGGTTAAACACAGAAACCCTCTCTCCCTCTCTTTCTCTCCGTCTCACTCTCTATCTTTCTCTCCCTCTCTTTCTCTCCGTCTCACTCTCTATCTCTCTTTCTCTCTATATCTCTCTCTCTGTCTCACTCTCTCTCTCTGTCTCTCTCCCTATCTCTCTCTCTCTCCGTCTCACTCTCTCTCTCTCTGTCTCTCTCCCTCTCTATCTCTCTCTCCGTCTCACTCTCTCTCTCTCTTTCTCTCTGTCTCACTCTCTCTCTCTCTCTGTCTCACTCTATCTCTCTCTTTCTCTCCATCTCACTCTCTCTCTCTCCTCCGTCTCACTCTCTCTCTCTCCTCCGTCTCACTCTCTCTCTCTCCTCCGTCTCACTCTCTCTCTCTCCTCCGTCTCACTCTCTCTCTCTCTGTCTCACTCTCTCTTTCTTTCCCTCTCTCTCTATCTCTCTCTATCTCTCTCTCTATCTCTCTCTGACTCTCTCTGTCTCTCTCCCTCTCTCTCTCTCTCTCCGTCTCACTCTCTCTCTCTCTGTCTCTCTCCCTCTCTATCTGTCTCTCCGTCTCACTCTCTCTCTCTCTTTCTCTCTGTCTCACTCTCTCTCTCTCTTTCTCTCCGTCTCACTCTCTCTCTCTCTCTGTCTCACTCTATCTCTCTCTTTCTCTCCATCTCACTCTCTCTCGTTCTCTCCGTCTCACTCTCTCTCTCTCTTTCTCTCCGTCTCACTCTCTCTCTCTCTCTGTCTCACTCTCTCTCTCTCTGTCTCACTCTCTCTTTCTCTCCCTCTCTCTCTATCTCTCTCTCTATCTCTCTCTATCTCTCTCTGACTCTCACTGTCTCTCTCCCTATATCTCTCTCTCTCTCTTTCTCTTCGTCCCTCTCTATCTCTCTCTCTGTCTCTCACTGTCTCTCTCCCTATCTCTCCCCATCTCTGTCTCTTACTCTCTCTCTCTTTATCTCTCTCTCTCTCTATCTCTCTTTCCCTATCTCTCTCCGTCTCTGTCTCTCACTGTCTCTCTCCCTATATCTCTCTCCCTCTCACTGTCTCTAACTGTCTCTCTCCCTCTCTCTGTCTCTCACTGTCTCTCTCCCTATCTCTCTCTGTTTCTCACTGTCTCTCTCCGTCTCTCACCCTATCTCTCTCTGTCTCTGTCTCTCACTCTATCTCTCTCCCTATCTCTCTCTGTCTCTCACTGTCTCTCTCCGTCTCTCACCCTATCCCTCTCTGTCTCTCACTCTATCTCTCTCTGTCTCTGTCTCTCACTATCTCTCTCCCTATCTCTCTCTGCCTCTCACTGTCTCTTTCCCTATCTCTCTCTGTCTCTCACCCTATCTCTGTCTCTGTCTCTCACTCTATCTCTCTCTGCCTCTCACTGTCTCTTTCCCTATCTCTCTCTGTCTCTCACCCTATCTCTATCTCTGTCTCTCACTCTATCTCTCTCTGTCTCTCACTGTCTCTTTCCCTATCTCTCTCTGTCTCTAAAACCTTTTCACACCGCTCTAGAACATATCGTACTCTTTCACACTGCTCTAGAACATATCGTACTCTTTCACACTGCTCTAGAACATATCGTACTCTTTCACACTGCTCTAGAACATATCGTACTCTTTCACACTGCTCTAGAACATGCTGTAGCCATACACACTGCTTTTATTGGTAAACGAGTTTCTGTGGAAGTCATTAGTGTGTTGATCAGCTCAATTCCAGCTGTTCAGAAAAGAGGTTCTAACAGAACCGGGTTCTCACGCAGGGTGAATGTCAGGCTGCTATTCACACACAGTCTGATACCTAATCAATCAACTCACTAATCAAATCAGTGAAAGTGACATCCCAGCGTATCAATACAGAATTCAGTTGTTTGCAGGTGTTGAGGGCATATACTAAATATTCAACAGCTTTGAACGCAGCTCAGCCAATCAGGAACTATCTGTCCCATAATTCCGAGTTTACCCCGAATCGCGTGAGTCGGGCACAAGCGTCTCGGATTCCGGCTCATCTGTCATCGTTTGATTTTCATTACATGGTTTGAAGTCTTTGATCACTTGTTTATTTATTTCTGTGTGGAGTGAGTTACGATTATGACGACCAGATTTCTGCCATATATCGGCACTAATATGATTTGAGGTCGGACTGTTCGGGAAGAATCTTCTGACGGCTCGGCCCAGAAACGCTCGGTGTCGGACGGAGCCGCACATTAACATTCATCACAGCGCCTCCTCGCAGCGCCTCCTCACAGAGGAGCGAACTCCTCGCAAACACACTTCAAGGACGGCGGCGCGTTCAGACCACATAAACGTTTCTGCATGAGTGGAAACAAAAGCGCGTTTCCATTTGTTTTGTATAATTGTCTGGAAGCGAACAGATCATTTTCCACTTCATTGGCTTTCCCATGTTCCTCCCGGGCCCGCTGTGATTGCGCTCCGGTCCGTAGGGGCCACGCTATAGCGGCCCTCCTGCCTTTGAGCTGTCTCGCGCTTTTAACGGCCTGTAAAACACGTCGGGGAGAAAATGTTATGAAACCTGATTTTATGCAACATTATTCATGTCAAAATATTTAACAGCGGTCCGTAATTACCGGCTCGCCTCGGAAAAACATCATCAGAACCGGGGAGTCCAGATTAGCCGCAGATGGGCTCCGAGAGCAGCGGCCCGCTCCGCTTTCCTGGCACGGAATTTGCATCTTAACGCGAGAGCCGAGCGTAATTACATAAACGACAAGTTTATCTCCAATCAGAGCCCGTAAACACTTTCACGCGCTCACACGCCGGGAACCCCCCGCTCAGAGACCCCGCCGACTCCAGAGAGAGAGAGAGATGGAGATGGAGGCTCTCGCTACCTCGCTGCCGCTCTTTGGGTTCTCTCGCTCTAATCTGTTCCAGGCTGCGTTCTCCGTATGGGACTCTCTGGGAGCTGATCTGACTGACTGACCCAGACTGACCCCTCAGTGTAATGACCTCATACAGAGATGAAGATAACGACTTCTAACAGCAGCTCCTCTCCACCTGAGAAGAAGGAGGACACACACAGCGAGCCAGAGCTTCCAAAACAAACATCACAGCTTGCCACGAGTCTCCAGACCAAAGGGAGGAGAGGGAAGGGAAAAGAGTGAAGTGAGGAGAGTAAATGAATGAGAGTAAAGGTAGGAGTAAATGGAGGAAAGTAGAGAGAATGGAGTAAAGGGAGGAGATAAAATGAGGAGAGTAAAGGGAGGAGAGTAAATGAATGAGAGTAAATAGAGGAGAGTAAATGGAAGAGACTAGAGAGAATGGAGTAAAGGAAGAGTTAAAGGAAGGAGATAAAGTGAGGAGAGTAAATGAATGAGAGTAAAGGAAGGAGATAAAGTGGGGAGAGTAAAGAGAATGGAGTAAGGGGAGGAGTAAAGGAAGGAGATAAAGTGAGGAGAGTAAATGGAGAAGAGCAAATGGACTAGGTGGGGGAGTGAATAAAGTGAGAAGAGTAAAGGGAGGAGTAAAGGGAGTGAATAAAATGAGAAGAGTAAAGGGAGGAGTAAAGGGAGTGAATAAAATGAGAAGAGTAAATGGAGGAGTAAAGGGAGTTGAGTTGAGAGAATGGAGTAAGGGGAAGAGTCAAGGGAGGAGATAAAAGTGAGCAGAGTAAAGGGAGAGGAGTAAATGGAGGAGAGTAAGGGGAGGTGAGTAGAGAGCATGGAGTACAGCGAGGAGAGTAAAGGGAGGAGTAAAGTGAGGAGAGTAAAGTAGAGAGAGAAGAATTAAGAAAGAAGATAAAAGTGAAGAGTATAGTAAGGTAAGGACAGAGAAGACAGTAAAGGTGAGAGGAGTAAAGATATGTGTAAAAGAGGAGCAAAGAAAGAAGAGTAAAGTAAGAAGTAAAGTGAGTAAAGTAAATAGAAAAGTGTAAAGTAAGGAAAGGAAAGAGACAAGAGTAAAAGTGAGAAAAGTAAAGGAAGGTGAGTAGAGTAAATTGAGGAGAGTGAAGAAATGAGAGTAAAGTAAAGAGTAAAAAGGAAGGTGAGTAAAGTGAGTAGAGGAAAGTGAGTAAAGTGAGTAGAGTAAAGTGAGTAGAGTAAAGTGAGTAGAGTATAAGAGAAGGAGAGTAAAGTGAGGAGAGTAAAGTGAGGAGAGTAAAGTGAGTAGAGTATAAGAGAAGGAGAGTAAAGTGAGTAGAGTAAAGTGAGTAGAGTATAACGAAAGGAGAGTAAAGTGAGTAGAGTAAAGTGAATAGAGTATAAAGGAAGGAGAGTAAAGTGAGTAGAGTAAAGAGTAGAGTATAAAGGAAGGAGAGTAAAGTGAGTAAAGTGAGTAGAGTAAAGTGAATAGAGTATAAAGGAAGGAGAGTAAAGTGAGTAGAGTAAAGAGTAGAGTATAAAGGAAGGAGAGTAAAGTGAGTAAAGTGAGTAGAGTAAAGTGAGTAGAGTATAAAGGAAGGAGAGTAAAGTTAGTAGAGTAAAGTGAGTAGAGTATAAAGGAAGGAGAGTAAAGTGAGGAGAGTAAGGTGAGGAGAGTAAAGTGAGTAGAGTAAAGTGAGTAGAGTATGAAGGAAGGAGAGTAAAGTGAGGAGAGTAAAGTGAGAAGAGTAAAGTGAGTAGAGCATAAAGGAAGGAGAGTAAAGTGAGTAGAGTATAAAGGAAGGAGAGTAAAGTGAGGAGAGTAAAGTGAGTAGAGTAAAGTGAGTAGAGTATAAAGGAAGGAGAGTAAAGTGAGGAGAGTACAGTGAGTAGAGTAAAGTGAGTAGAGTATAAAGGAAGGAGAGTAAAGTGAGGAGAGTAAAGTGAGTAGAGTATAAAGGAAGGAGAGTAAAGTGAGGAGAGTAAAGTGAGTAGAGTATAAAGGAAGGAGAGTAAAGTGAGGAGAGTACAGTGAGTAGAGTAAAGTGAGTAGAGTATGAAGGAAGGAGAGTAAAGTGAGGAGAGTACAGTGAGTAGAGTAAAGTGAGTAGAGTATGAAGGAAGGAGAGTAAAGTGAGGAGAGTAAAGTGAGTAAAGTGAGGAGAGTAAAGTGAGGAGAGTAAAGTGAGGAGAGTAAAGTGAGTAAAGTGAGGAGAGTAAAGTGAGGAGAGTAAAGTGAGTAGAGTAAAGTGAGGAGAGTAAAGTGAGTAAAGTGAGGAGAGTAAAGTGAGGAGAGTAAAGTGAGTAAAGTGAGGAGAGTAAAGTGCGGAGAGTAAAGTGAGGAGAGTAAAGTGAGGAGAGTAAAGTGAGGAGAGTAAAGTGAGGAGAGTAAAGTGAGTACAGTAAACTGAGGAGAGTAAAGTGAGGAGAGTAAAGTGAGTAAAGTGAGGAGAGTAAAGTGAGGAGAGTAAAGTGAGTAAAGTGAGGAGAGTAAAGTGAGGAGAGTAAAGTGAGTAAAGTGAGGAGAGTAAAGTAAGGAGAGTAAAGTGAGTAGAGTAAAGTGAGGAGAGTAAAGTGAGGAGAGTAAAGTGAGTAAAGTGAGGAGAGTAAAGTAAGGAGAGTAAAGTGAGGAGAGTAAAGTGAGGAGAGTAAAGTGAGTAAAGTGAGGAGAGTAAAGTAAGGAGAGTAAAGTGAGGAGAGTAAATTGAGGAGAGTAAAGTGAGGAGAGTAAAGTGAGGAGAGTAAAGTAAGGAGAGTAACGTGAGGAGAGTAAAGTAAGGAGAGTAAAGTGAGGAGAGTAAAGTGAGGAGAGTAAATTGAGGAGAGTAAAGTGAGGAGAGTAAAGTGAGGAGAGTAAAGTAAGGAGAGTAACGTGAGGAGAGTAAAGTGAGGAGAGTAAAGTGAGGAGTAAAGGTAGAGAGCAGAGAGAGTAGGGAGTAAAGGGAGTAAAGGGAGGAGTAAAGTAAGGAGAGTAAAGTGAGGAGAGTAAAGTGAGGAGAGTAAATTGAGGAGAGTAAAGTGAGGAGAGTAAAGTGAGGAGAGTAAAGTAAGGAGAGGAAAGTGAGGAGTAAAGGTAGAGAGCAGCGAGAGTAGGGAGTAAAGGGAGTAAAGGGAGGAGTAAAGTGAGGAGAGTAAAGTGAGGAGAGTAAAGTGAGTAGAGTAAAGTGAGGAGAGTAAAGTGAGGAGAGTAAAGTGAGGAGTAAAGGTAGAGAGCAGAGAGAGTAGGGAGTAAAGGGAGTAAAGGGAGTAAAGGGAGTAAAGGGAGGAGTAAAGTGAGTAGAGTATAAAGGAAGGAGAGTAAAGTGAGTAGAGTAAAGTGAGTAGAGTAAAGTGAGGAGTAAAGGTAGAGAGCAGAGAGAGTAGGGAGTAAAGGGAGTAAAGGGAGGAGTAAAGTGAGGAGAGTAAAGTGAGGAGAGTAAAGTGAGTAGAGTAAAGTGAGGAGTAAAGGTAGAGAGCAGAGAGAGTAGGGAGTAAAGGGAGTAAAGGGAGGAGTAAAGTGAGGAGAGTAAAGTGAGGAGAGTAAAGTGAGAAGAGTAAAGTGAGTAGAGTAAAGTGAGGAGAGTAAAGTGAGGAGAGTAAAGTGAGGAGAGTAAAGTGAGGAGAGTAAAGTGAGGAGAGTAAAGTGAGTAGAGTAAAGTGAGGGGTAAAGGTAGAGAGCAGAGAGAGTAGG
>CM038720.1:2065310-2097810 GCA_021613375.1 Megaleporinus macrocephalus | reverse complement strand
GCTTTGTTAGCGTTGGCTCTTTTACTGGAGAGGTATCGCTTCGTGTTCAGCCACTTCCACTTTCTGTAGCTCGGAGGTGGAGGCAGCTCAGGTTCACGCCGCGCTGGGGGAAGTCACGGCTACGCCAGTCTACACTTACCCAGACCAGGCAGTTCACTCGCTTCGGCTGCGTCCGGATCAGGACCATCCCGGTCACAGGGTGCGACTACTACAGACTTTTAGTCTTCTCCGATATCTCAGGGCTCAACGCTGAGTTTGATATACGACTTATGGCCAAAAGTATGTGGACAGGCCAACCTGACCCCCATGCAGTAGAGCAGTAGCGCAAAAAGCAAGTTGGCTGTTACTGTTATAAAACCAACAGAATAATTTATTACAGATAATAAAAATTTATAGTAAACAAAGTAATAAATAATTCATAGTGGATACTGAATAGAGAGTAGTACATACTGAATAAATCTTAGTGGATACTGAATAGACAATAGTACATACTAAATACATCTTAGTGGATACTGAATAGCCAATAGTACATACTGAATGCATCTTAGTGGATACTGAATAACTAATAGTACATACTGAATACATCTTAGTGGATACTGAATAGACAATAGTACATACTGAATGCATCTTAGTGGATACTGAATAACTAATAGTACATACTGAATACATCTTAGTGGATACTGAATAGACAATAGTACATACTGAATACATCTTAGTGGATACTGAATAGACAATAGTACATACTGAATACATCTTAGTGGATACTGAATAGCCAATAGTACATACTGAATAAATCTTAGTGGATACTGAATAACTAATAGTACATACTGAATACATCTTAGTGGATACTGAATAGACAATAGTACATACTGAATGCATCTTAGTGGATACTGAATAACTAATAGTACATACTGAATACATCTTAGTGGATACTGAATAGACAATAGTACATACTGAATACATCTTAGTGGATACTGAATAGACAATAGTACATACTGAATACATCTTAGTGGATACTGAATAGCCAATAGTACATACTGAATAAATCTTAGTGGATACTGAATAACTAATAGTACACACTGAATACATCTTAGTGGATACTGAATAACTAATAGTACATACTGAATGCATCTTAGTGGATACTGAATAACTAATAGTACATACTGAATACATCTTAGTGGATACTGAATAGACAATAGTACATACTGAATAAATCTTAGTGGATACTGAATAGACAATAGTACATACTGAATAAATCTTAGTGGATACTGAATAGACAATAGTACATACTGAATACATCTTAGTGGATACTGAATAACTAATAGTACATACTGAATACATCTTTGTGGATACTGAATATACAATAGTACATACTAAATACATCTTAGTGGATACTGAATAGACAATAGTACATACTGAATAAATCTTAGTGGATACTGAATAGACAATAGTACATACTGAATAAATCTTAGTGGATACTGAATAGACAATAGTACATACTGAATACATCTTAGCGGATACTGAATAACTAATAGTACATACTGAATACATCTTAGTGGATACTGAATAGACAATAGTACATACTGAATAAATCTTAGTGGATACTGAATAGACAATAGTACATACTGAATAAATCTTAGTGGATACTGAATAGACAATAGTACATACTGAATAAATCTTAGTGGATACTGAATAACTAATAGTATATACTGAATACATCTTTGTGGATACTGAATAGACAATAGTACATACTGAATAAATCTTAGTGGATACTGAATAGACAATAGTACATACTGAATAAATCTTAGTGGATACTGAATAGCCAATGGAACATACTAAATAAATCTTAGTGGATACTAAAAAACTAATAGTATATACTGAATACATCTTTCTGAATACTGAATAGACAATAGTACATACTGAATAAATCTTAGTGGATACTGAATAGACAATAGTACATACTGAATAAATCTTAGTGGATACTGAATAGACAATAGTACATACTGAATACATCTTAGTGGATACTGAATAGACAATAGTACATACTGAATAAATCTTAGTGGATACTGAATAGACAATAGTACATACTGAATACATCTTAGTGGATACTGAATAACTAATAGTACATACTGAATACATCTTAGTGGATACTGAATAGACAATAGTACATACTGAATAAATCTTAGTGGATACTGAATAACTAATAGTATATACTGAATACATCTTTGTGGATACTGAATAGACAATAGTACATACTGAATAAATCTTAGTGGATACTGAATAGACAATAGTACATACTGAATAAATCTTAGTGGATACTGAATAGCCAATGGAACATACTAAATAAATCTTAGTGGATACTAAAAAACTAATAGTATATACTGAATACATCTTTCTGAATACTGAATAGACAATAGTACATACTGAATAAATCTTAGTGGATACTGAATAGACAATAGTACATACTG
Source organism: Megaleporinus macrocephalus (assembly GCA_021613375.1). Classification (NCBI taxonomy): domain Eukaryota; kingdom Metazoa; phylum Chordata; class Actinopteri; order Characiformes; family Anostomidae; genus Megaleporinus; species Megaleporinus macrocephalus. The sequence goes on along the minus strand of CM038720.1, from coordinate 2,095,342 downwards.
AATAAATCTTAGTGGATACTGAATAGACAATAGTACATACTGAATACATCTTAGTGGATACTGAATAGACAATAGTACATACTGAATAAATCTTAGTGGATACTGAATAGACAATAGTACATACTGAATACATCTTAGTGGATACTGAATAACTAATAGTACATACTGAATACATCTTAGTGGATACTGAATAGACAATAGTACATACTGAATAAATCTTAGTGGATACTGAATAACTAATAGTATATACTGAATACATCTTTGTGGATACTGAATAGACAATAGTACATACTGAATAAATCTTAGTGGATACTGAATAGCCAATGGAACATACTAAATAAATCTTAGTGGATACTAAAAAACTAATAGTATATACTGAATACATCTTTCTGAATACTGAATAGACAATAGTACATACTGAATAAATCTTAGTGGATACTGAATAGACAATAGTACATACTGAATAAATCTTAGTGGATACTGAATAGACAATAGTACATACTGAATACATCTTAGTGGATACTGAATAGACAATAGTACATACTGAATAAATCTTAGTGGATACTGAATAACTAATAGTATATACTGAATACATCTTTGTGGATACTGAATAGACAATAGTACATACTGAATAAATCTTAGTGGATACTGAATAGACAATAGTACATACTGAATAAATCTTAGTGGATACTGAATAGCCAATGGAACATACTAAATAAATCTTAGTGGATACTAAAAAACTAATAGTATATACTGAATACATCTTTCTGAATACTGAATAGACAATAGTACATACTGAATAAATCTTAGTGGATACTGAATAGACAATAGTACATACTGAATACATCTTAGTGGATACTGAATAGACAATAGTACATACTGAATACATCTTAGTGGATACTGAATAGACAATAGTACATACTGAATAAATCTTAGTGGATACTGAATAACTAATAGTATATACTGAATACATCTTTGTGGATACTGAATAGCCAATAGTACATACTGAATAAATCTTAGTGGATACTGAATAGACAATAGTACATACTGAATAAATCTTAGTGGATACTGAATAGACAACGGTACATACTGAATAAATCTTAGTGGATACTGAATAGACAATGGAACATAATAAATAAATCTTAGTGGATACTAAATAGCCAATAGTACATACTGAATAATTTATAGTCGATACTGACTAATTCATCATAGTTACTGAGTAATCCATAATAGATACTAGATAATCAATAGTAGATAATGAATAATTCATAGTAGTTAATGATTCATAGTGGATACTGAATAATTCATTGCAAATACTTAATATAATTCATTGTAGATACTGAATAATTAATAGTAGTTAATAATTCATAGTAGATACTGAATAGCCAATAATACATACTGAATTATTAATAGTGGATACTGAATAATTAATAGTAGTTAATAACTCTTAGTAGATACTGAATAGCCAATAATACATACTGAATTATTAATAGTGGATACTGAATAATAGTAGTTAATAACTCATAGTAGATACTGAAAAGCTAACAGTACATACTGAATAAATCATAGTTGATACTGAATAGCCAATAATACATACTGAATTATTAATAGTGAATACTGAATAATTAATAGCAATAATTCATGGCACATACTGAATAATTCACAGAGGATACAGAAGTTAATAGTAGATACTGAATAATTCATTGTAATTATTAAAAAAACAGCAGATAATTAATAATTAATAGTAGATTCTGAATAATTCATAGTGTATACTTGTGTATTTGTTCATTGCCGAGTCACAAGTGCTTTAATAGATGTATTTAATTTGAATATTACATGTGATGAATATATAATAACAGATGTTTTTAATTTGCGTGTTTTTGTCGTTATTTGTTTTGTATGTTATTTATTACGTATATTATTTTATATATTACATTGATGTTAAACAATGTCCACGTATGACCTCTGAGTAAATTCAGTGCAGCACTTTCTCAGTTCAGTATCTGTTAGTGGCTAATGCGGCGCTGGTGTTTGGTTGTATCTGAACCGCCCACACGATCCGCACAGCTGTTATCAAATTTCCATTCATCCGATTTCCCACGTAAACTCTGCTCAGCTCTGAGGAAACTGTGTGGAAATTCGAACTGAAGGCAGATAATCTGCGTCTCTATCAGCTGCCGGCCTTTGTTGTGGCTGAAGATGTGATAAGAGGCGAGGAGATATCGCGGCTATAAAAGGCTAAAGGTCATACGAAGTGATCCACAGCTAAATCCCAGACGTCCTTCCTCTGCGTGTGTTTCTCCGAGACCGGCTACAAACGCGGCTCTGACCGTAACAAGCCGTAACAATCCGGGTTAAAAGAGACCCATCTGGAACGTTCTAACATATGACTCTAATAAGAGGAAGTTCAGAGCTAATGCTAATGCTAACAAAACATCAGCGGATGTTCACAGTAGTCACTGGATACTATATATATATATATATATATATATATATGCTTATGAATAACATAAATGAACATTATGAACATTATTTCTCAGAATTTTGGAGCACAATACAATAAAATACTGTAATTTAAATTTTAAGTTAGTGTTAAATTACAGTTTCCAAGTATTAAATATATTCAAATATATATAATTATGATTGTTTACTAGCTTGTTTGGTTGTTGTGAATTTCTATAATTAATATCTGTACATATTCCTACATTACAATGTCACTTAAAGACAATGTAATATTACAAATATTACAATTAATTAACATTTAACATAACCAATGTTTTATACCTAAATTGCATAAAACATGTATAACACATTTCTGAACTGACAATAAAAACATCTACAAACCTTTTTAATACTTAATATTAGTACATTTATTACATAGTTCTAAACTTAAAAACAATGTAAACTTATTTCAAAATCTATTTAACATATAAGATGAATACATTTATAATATATTTCTAAACTTATAATGTAAAAATATTTAAAAATCTTTTTAAATATAAGATTAATACATTTATAACATATTGCTAAACTTACAATGTAAACTTACAAACCTTTATGACTCATAATATTAGTACATTTATAACATATTTCTAAACTTACAATGTACCATAACTTTTATAACTTATATTAGTACATTTATAACATATTTCTAAACTTACAATGTAACATAACTTGTATAACTTATATTAGTACATTTATAACATATTTCTAAACTTAAAATAATAACTTACAAACCTTTATAGCACATATTAGTAACTTTATAACATATTTCTAAACCTACAATGTTAACTTACAAACATTTATAACATATAATATTAGTACATTTATAACATATTTTAAACTTACAATATAAACTTACAAACCTTTATAACACATAATATTAGTAAATGTATAGCATATTTCTAAACTTACAATATAAACTTACAAACCTTTATAACACATTATATTAGTAAATATATAGCATATTTCTAAACTTAACTCTAACTTATAATATTAATACATTTCTAACATACTTCTAAACTTACTTACAATGTTAACTTACAAACATTTATAACTTATGTTAGTAAATTTATAGTATATTTATAAATGTGGTGTGTGTGTATATATATATATACATGCCTCTCTTTCTCTTTCTCTCTCTCTCTCTCTCTCTCTCTCTTGTTCTCTGTCCTCAGGTTTATCTTTCTCTCTCTATGGGATCAAAACTTCATTCCTCTTGTGCTATTTAGCCTGATCCCTCTATCCCTACTGCGCTTTCCTCTGATCTCCCACCACACGTACCTCCAGCAGATCCCGCGCAGCCGAATCCATCTTCCCCGAAACAAAACAAGCGTCTCCTCTCGCCGAAACCTAAAGCGTTTATTACTCACCCGGGGTCAAAGGTCATCAGTCAGAATATTACCTTACTGAAAAGCACCCCTTCAATTCAGCGCGCAGCGTTTTCCTCACTGTATTTCTTTCTCGGAGATCGGAATCCTCGGAAAATGAGAAACGTCTTTCATCTCGCGCTGGTGTGAAGGCCTCATGTGTCTGCTGATTTAAAGAGCCTGTATCCCACATATTCCCTCCCTCGCCTGGGACACCTTTCACCTCATCAAAACTAACTTTCCCTTAGACTGTAACAGGCTGGTTAGGATAATGTGCTTTCAAGATTTATGTAAATGATCTCAGCTCTGATTGGCCGTCCTGCATTTTGAATTGTTAAGTAAACAAGGCCGAAACACGGCTTCATTGTGAATCTACGTGAACATGTTGGTCTTTGTGAGATCATAAAAACACTGAATTGTAAACAGGCATTGTTTACAGTGGTGCTCGAAAGTCTGGACAAGTTTCTATATGTCCGTATAATTATGGCTTAAAGCATAATCAGAATCATTAGCAGATAATTTGAGACTCTCGTCAGGCTACAAAGGGTTGAAGGACCATCTCTAAAGAGTTCAGACCCCACAGCCAGTCAGACTGGGTACAAATGGAGGAAATTCAAGACCCTCTTTACCCCCCAGGACTGGTCAACCAACAAAGATCACTCCAAGAACAGACAGTGTAACAGTCTGTGAGGTCACTAAGGAACCCAGGAGAACTTCTAGGCAGCTGAAGGCCACAGTGGCTAATGCTAATGTTCACCATCAGGAGAACACTGACCAACACTGGTCTGTATGGCAGGAGGAACTCACTGACCTCCAAACAGAACATCACTGACCCTCTGCAGTTTGATGAATCTGGGCCTGTTTTGCTGCATCTGAATTCTGAAGGAAAATATCAGGACGTCTGTCTGTGAACTGGATCTCAGGAGAACGTGGGTCCTACAGCAGGACCCTAAACACACAATCAGTTCTACCAAAGACCGTTAAAGAAGAATATAGTGAATGTTTGGAGTGACCGAGTCAGAGTCCAGACCTTAATCCTGTAGAGATGCTGGACCTGAAGTGAGCAGCTCATGTGAGGAAACCCACCAACATCTCAGAGCTGGAGCTGTTCTGTTCAGAGATACGGGATTAAACTCCTCCCAGCTGATCAGGATCTACAGTTATGGAAAACAGAGGTAGAGTCAGTGATAGAGGAAGAGTCAGTGATGAGGGAGAGTCAGTGATGGAGGGGGAGTCAGTGATGGAGGGGGAGTCAGTGATAAGGGAGAGTCAGTGATGGAGGGATATTCAGTGATAGAGGGAGAGTCAGTGATGGAGGGATATTCAGTGATAGAGGGAGAGTCAGTGATGGAGGGATATTCAGTGATAGAGGGAGAGTCAGTTATGGAGGGGGAGTCAGTGATAAGGGAGAGTCAGTAATGGAGGGAGAGTCAGTGATGGAGGGATATTCAGTGATGGAGGGAGAGTCAGTGATAGAGGGAGAGTCAGTGATTGCATTACTTTTGTTTTTATACTTTAAGTAGTTTTGAAAGCAGTACTTCAGTTGATACTTCTACAGAAGTATTTTTAATCCCTAGTATCTATATTTCTATCTGAGTAATGAGTATAAATACTTTTGACACCTTTGGTTAAAACAGTGCTAGCCCTACAACACAAGTTTAATTATATATTTAAATATTAATTAAATATATTGTTTTAATTCTGTTTTATTTCTATTGCACATCTCTTTCATTTGACTGAACTTGTATTTTATTATTTTATTATTTTATTATTTTTAAAGCACTCAGAATGACTGCAGAGCTGCTACGCGAATAAACTGGTCATAGTTCTGCAGAAATATTAAAAATGTAAAGGTATTTTACATATGACCATCACTGCATGTTATCAAACCTCTTTAAATACAAATGAAAGTTTTCTCGTTATCTGCCCTTTAAAAGCAGTGCTGTCCTGAGAAGGTTGAGACTGGGGGCGGGAGGTAAGGGTGGACGTGGACGGAGGGAAGGGGGACAGTGGGCCGTCGGCGGTGTTGTGATACAGAGGACGTGGGATGTTATGCGAAGCGACAGTGTGTGTAACTCTTTTGCTGCGAGCTCGTTTAAAAACCACCGAAGATCACGAGAAGCCTTTGAGTGCCACGTTCACACACGCAGGTCATAAAGAACAGCCACCGCAAAGGCTGATGTGGAACGCAGGCGCGTATGTCCTTCATTTAGAACGAGTACTAGAACAGTGGATAATCTGCAGAACCCGGAGATTAACGGCTTTATGCTCCATGTCTGCTATACAAATAAGCCTGAAACTCATTACTGCTCCATCATAAATCTGCCCTCCAGCCCACACTGAGCATCTACGACCTTCTACAACCCTCTACATCCCATAATCCCTGTTTCTACACTGCATTACAGTAACAGTGCAGATTTAATACTTCTGTATTGTATTACAGTAACATTACTGTAATATACTGTTAATTACATAGATATAAAAATAGTGGATTACAGTAACAGTACTGTATGATATACTATTAATTACTTGTATATAATATCAGTGTTTCTGTACTGGATTATAGTAACAATATTATATATTAGTGTTTTTGTACTGTATTACAGTAACAGTACTGTATAATATACTATTAATTACTTGTATATAATATCAGTGTTTCTGTACTGGATTATAGTAATAATATTATATATTAGTGTTTTTGTACTGTATTACAGTAACAGTACTGTATAAAATACTATTAATTACTTGTACATAATATCAGTGTTTCTGTACTGGATTATAGTAATAATATTATATATTAGTGTTTTTGTACTGTATTACAGTAACAGTACTGTATAAAATACTATTAATTACTTGTACATAATATCAGTGTTTCTGTACTGGATTATAGTAATAATATTATATATTAGTGTTTTTGTACTGTATTACAGTAACAGTACTGTATAAAATACTATTAATTACTTGTACATAATATCAGTGTTTCTGTACTGGATTATAGTAACAATATTATATATTAGTGTTTTTGTACTGTATTATAATAACAGTACTGTATAATATACTATTAATTACTTGTATATAATATCAGTGTTTCTGTACTGGATTATAGTAACAATATTATATATTAGTGTTTTTGCACTGTATTACAGTAACAGTACTGTATAAAATACTATTAATTACTTGTATATAATATCAGTGTTTCTCTCTTTTTCTCCTGTCCTTCTCTTTTCTTCTCTTCTTTCTTTTTTTGCTTTCTTTCCTTCTTTCTTTCTTCCTTTCTTTCTTTCTTTCTTTCTTTCTTTCTTTTCTCTGTTCCTCTGTTCCTTTTTTGTTTTTTCTGTCATTTTCTTTTTTTGTTAATTTTTTCCTGTCCTTTTTTCTTTCTTTCTTTTTTCTTTTTCTTATGTCCTTATTTTCCTTTAGTTTTTTGTTTTTCATCTGTTTTTATGTTCTTTTTTTCTTTCTATCTTCCTTACAAGTGTTCAGTTCTGTATATAGAATCATTATTTTACTAAAGAACCCTGAAGAACCATCTGTGTATTTAACGCTGTGTTATATTATGTTATGTTGTATTATATTATATTATATTATATTATATTATATTATATTATTGAATATTATATTACATTATATTACATTATATTATATTATATTATATTATATTATATTATTGAATATTATATTACACAATATTATATTATATTATATTATATTATATTATATTATATTATATTATATTATATTATTGAATATTATATTTTATTATATTATTAAATATCCCAAATGAAGATGTAAAAGTTCTCCAGCGTCTGGATTCAAATCAGTACAGGAGACTGCGCAGCAACTCAGCTTCAAACAAACATCTGCACTTTCCACACGGTTCCTCCTCGTAATCAGAGAACCCGTCAGAACCCATTCATACACCATTACAGCACCTCCTGTTCTCACGCTGAACTCCAGACCCCCGACTATCTCGTCTACAGTGGTCTCGTGATCTTCCACTACTTCAGATATTCGGTGTCGCTGACCTAGCGCTGGCCCAGCTGACCCTCCTGAAGGTCAGTGAGTCTGGAAACAAACCCCTCGCACGACAGTCTCGACCCTGAAACAGCGAATGGCATTCAGCTTCGGTTTTAAACACCGTGACCGCGTGACTCACCTGAAACGACGACGTCTGTAGCCTCAAGTCGCTCGGACTGCAGGTTCCAGACTCTCAGTCCCAGAACACATCTGTGTTTGTGAGCAGAAGAGATGTTTCATTTCGGTCTGAGTTTGATGAACGTTTATTGTTGTGTGTTCAGTTTACATCACATTTGGACCCAGAATCAAACACACGTATACAATCAGTCACGTACGTCTGTAATTACGTTTCTATAGCGACAGTAAGGACTCTGCACTGCGGGGTTAAAGCCCGAGTGAAGGCTCGGCTGATCTGGACTGTCGGTGCGGTTCAGACTGACGAGCGCTGCGAGTCTGTGACTCTGCTTTACTTAAACAAACCCAGTTCCACTGCGTTTCACCACATGAGTGGTGTTTTATGGATTTTGGGTTGAATGACAAAATATTTGTGAGTGTGTGGCAGCCGTGCACATCGATTGTCTCGGCGTCCCGAGGGTCTTTTAAGGGGGGCAGACAAAAAGCAAACAGAGCTGAAAAAGTGATTCACTGAATAAAATATATCACATCAATACAATTACCACCAGAGTAAATACACACTTCCATCAAATCTATTAAATACAGCCCTTTTTCACAGCCAGCACAGATTCATACTGGATTAACAACACTCCATAATTCTCACTGTCAGATCATATCATCCACACACACTGCAGATTCATACTGGATTAACAACACTCCATAATTCTCACTGTCAGATCATATCATCCACACACACTGAAGATTCATACTGGATTAACAACACTCCATAATTCTCACTGTCAGATCATATCATCCACACACACTAAAGATTCATACTGGATTAACAACACTCCATAATTCTTACTGTCAGATCATATCATCCACACACACTAAAGATTCATACTGGATTAACAACACTCCATAATTCTTACTGTCAGATCATATCATCCACACACACTGCAGATTCATACTGGATTAACAACACTCCATAATTCTCACTGTCAGATCATATCATCCACACACACTGCAGATTCATACTGGATTAACAACACTCCATAATTCTTACTGTCAGATCATATCATCCACACACACTAAAGATTCATACTGGATTAACAACACTCCATAATTCTCACTGTCAGATCATATCATCCACACACACTAAAGATTCATACTGGATTAACAACACTCCATAATTCTCACTGTCAGATCATATCATCCACACACACTGCAGATTCATACTGGATTAACAACACTCCATAATTCTCACTGTCAGATCATATCATCCACACACACTGCAGATTCATACTGGATTAACAACACTCCATAATTCTTACTGTCAGATCATATCATCCACACACACTAAAGATTCATACTGGATTAACAACACTCCATAATTCTTACTGTCAGATCATATCATCCACACACACTAAAGATTCATACTGGATTAACAACACTCCATAATTCTCACTGTCAGATCATATCATCCACACACACTAAAGATTCATACTGGATTAACAACACTCCATAATTCTTACTGTCAGATCATATCATCCACACACACTAAAGATTCATACTGGATTAACAACACTCCATAATTCTTACTGTCAGATCATATCATCCACACACACTAAAGATTCATACTGGATTAACAACACTCCATAATTCTTACTGTCAGATCATATCATCCACACACACTGCAGATTCATACTGGATTAAAATCACTTTCCAGCTTTAACAAATAAAACGTTATGAATGAGAAATGCTGAACTTTAAAGAACTGGAGGTTCCAGAGCTGACCGCTGTAAAGGCCATGCCACTCATCCTGGTCATTTCTCACCCACTCCCCGCGCGACCGTCTTGACCTCGTGTTGCGAATGGAAACATTTCTAACATACCGCTCGGCCTGCATGTATGTGCAGGGGTGTCAGAACACCACGTCCGGGCTTCGTCTCTAAACCTCTTTGTGACTCGAGCGTAAAGAGCCGACAGCTGACCCCGACCAGCCGGCAAACAATGTCCATTCAAATAAATCAGAACTGTTATAAAAAGAAAACAGAAATCTGCTCCTGACATCTGGCTCTCCGCCGCCGAGCTATTCTTTACCAGCGCTAGCACGGACGTCACTGCGGGAGCCAGACTCATCCAGAGCGCGGAGGAAAGGAAGGAGAAGAATTTATGTGGTCCAGTCAGTTTGATTGGACGCCATCAAGTAACCGTGGACATAAAAAACAAGTAAAACATTACAACTTCAATATCTGAGCCCTTCAATCCAGCAGCGTTTGAAGTCGCGTCTGAAAGGCCGCTTTATTAAAGACATCAGCGTTTAGGAGCGACTGATTAAAGCCATCCATCACACGGAGACGCTGGAGAAACCAGGACATACAGTATGTACAGGAACTCAGACCTGATCGCATCTCCGCTCAGAGCTAAGACTGATCACACGGTCGTCCTCGCTTTACACGCCGCTGTAGACCTTCGACCCTCCGCTTGGCTTCCGTGTGTCGAATCATGTTCACCGTGAAAGGAGTGGGTTTCAGCTGACGTTCCTGGTTTTAATAAAGAAATTCAGGAAAAACATCTTCAAACAAGAACCAACATACATACAATCCTTTACTAGAACCTTCCAGCACGTTTTAGCTTCATTCCACTGCAGAACCAGAGGACCATGTGAAGAATGAACTACCCCTTTATACCAGACTACACACACTGCAGATTCATACTGGATTAAAATCAATTCACAGTTATTACTGTCAGACTGTAAACACTACACACACTGCAGATTCATACTGGATTAAAATCACTCCACTGTTATTACTGTCAGACTGTAAACACTACACACACTGCAGATTCATACTGGATTAAAATCACTCCACTGTTATTACTGTCAGACTGTAAACACTACACACACTGCAGATTCATACTGGATTAAAATCCCTTCACAGTTATTACTGTCAGACTGTAAACACTACACACACTGCAGATTCATACTGGATTATAATCACTCCACAGTTAATACTGTCAGACTGTAAACACTACACACACTGCAGATTCATACTGGATTAAAATCACTCCACAGTTATTACTGAAAGACTATAAACACTACACACACTGCAGATTCATACTGGATTAAAATCCCTTCACAGTTATTACTGTCAGACTGTAAACACTACACACACTGCAGATTCATACTGGATTAAAATCACTCCACAGTTATTACTGAAAGACTATAAACACTACACACACTGCAGATTCATACTGGATTAAAATCACTCCACAGTTATTACTGTCAGACTGTAAACACTACACACACTGCAGATTCATACTGGATTAAAATCCCTTCACAGTTATTACTGTCAGACTGTAAACACTACACACACTGCAGATTCATACTGGATAATAATCTCTCCACAGTTATTACTGTCAGACTGTACACACTGCAGATTCATACTGGATTATAATCACTCCACAGTTATTACTGTCAGACTGTACACACTGCAGATTCATACTGGATTATAATTTCTCCACAGTTATTACTGTCAGACTGTAATAACTTCACACACTGCAGATATATACTGTATTTTAATCTCTCCACAGTTATTACTGTCAGACTGTAAACACTACCCACACTGCAGATTCATACTGGATTATAATCACTCCACAGTTATTACTGTCAGACTGTAAACACTACACACACTGCAGATTCATACTGGATTATAATCACTCCACAGTTATTACTGTCAGACTGTAAACACTACACACACTGCAGATTCATACTGGATTATAATCACTCCACAGTTATTACTGTCAGACTGTAAACACTACACACACTGCAGATTCATACTGGATTAAACCACACAGTTCTTATCATCAGACTGTAAACACTACACACACTGCAGATTCATACTGGATTATAATTTCTCCACAGTTATTACTGTCAGACTGTAAACACTACACACACTGCAGATTCATACTGGATTATAATCACTCCACAGTTATTACTGTCAGACGGTAAACACTACACACACTGCAGATTCATACTGGATTATAATCACTCCACAGTTATTACTGTCAGACTGTAAACACTACACACACTGCGGATTCATACTGCATTATAATCACTCCACAGTTATTACTGTCAGACTGTAAACACTAAACACACTGCAGATTCATACTGGATTATAATCACTCCACAGTTATTACTGTCAGGCTGTAAACACTAAACACACTACAGATTCATACTGGATTAAAACACACAGTTCTTATCATCAGACTGTAAACACTACACACACTGCAGATTCATACTGGATGAAAATCATTCCACAGTTATTGCTGTCAGACTGTAAACACTACACACACTGCAGATTCATACTGGATTAAAACACACAGTTCTTATCAGACTGTAAACACTACACACACTGCAGATTCATACTGGATTAAAACACACAGTTCTTATCATCAGACTGTAAACACTACACACACTGCGGATTCATACTGGATTAAAATCACTCCACAGTTATTACTGTCAGACTGTAAACACTACACACACTGCAGATTCATACTGGATTAAAACACAGTTCTTATCATCAGACTGTAAACACTACACACACTGTGGATTCATACTGGATTATACTCACTCCACAGTTATAACTGTCAGACTGTAAACACTACACACACTGCAGATTCATACTGGATTATAATCACTCCACAGTTATTACTGTCAGACTGTAAACACTACACACACTGCAGATTCATACTGGATTAATAACACTCCACAGTTATTACTGTCAGACTGTAAACACTACACACACTGCAGATTCATACTGGATTAAAACACACAGTTCTTATCATCAGACTGTAAACACTACACACACTGCAGATTCATACTGGATTATAATCTTTCCAAAGTTATTACTGTCAGACTGTAAACACTCTACACACTGAAGATTCATACTGGATTATAATCACTCCACAGTTATTACTGTCAGACTGTACACACTGCAGATTCATACTGGATTATCAGTCCACAGTTATTACTGTCAGACTGTACACACTGCAGATTCATACTGGATTATAATCTCTCCACAGTTATTACTGTCAGACTGTAAACACTACACACACTGCAGATTCACACTGGATTATAATCTCTCCACAGTTATTACTGTCAGACTGTAAACACTACACACACTGTAGATTCATACTGGATTAAAACACAGTTCTTATCATCAGACAGTAAACACTACACACACTGTGGATTCATACTGGATTATACTCACTCCACAGTTATTACTGTCAGACTGTAAACACTACACACACTGCGGATTCATACTGGATTATAATCACTCCACAGTTATTACTGTCAGACTGTAAACACTACACACACTGCAGATTCATACTGGATTAATAACACTCCACAGTTATTACTGTCAGACTGTAAACACTACACACACTGCAGATTCATACTGGATTAAAACACACAGTTCTCATCATCAGACTGTAAACACCACACACACTGCAGATTCATACTGGATTATAATCTCTCCACAGTTTTTACTGTCAGAATGTAATAACTACACACACTGCAGATTCACACTGTATTTTAATCTCTCCACAGTTATTACTGTCAGACTGTAAACACCACACACACTACAGATTCATACTGGATTATAATCTCTCCACAGTTATTACTGTCAGACTGTAAACACTACACACACTGCAGATTCATACTGGATTATAATCACTCCACAGTTATTACTGTCAGACTGTAAACACTACACACACTGCAGATTCATACTGGATTAAAACACAGTTCTTATCATCAGACTGTAAACACTACACACACTGCAGATTCATACTGGATTATAATCACTCCACAGTTATTACTGTCAGACTGTAAACACTACACACACTGCAGATTCATACTGGATTATAATCACTCCACAGTTATTACTGTCAGACTGTAAACACTACACACACTGCAGATTCATACTGGATTAAAACACACAGTTCTTATCATCAGACTGTAAACACTACACACACTGCAGATTCATACTGGATTATAATCACTCCACAGTTATTACCGTCAGACTGTAAACACTACACACACTGCAGATTCATGCTGGATTTTAATCACTCCACAGTTATTACTGTCAGACTGTAAACACTACACACACTGCAGATTCATACTGGATTTTAATCACTCCACAGTTATTCACAACTTCAGCCTGGTGTGTGATACTCCATCAGCCGAGTGAAGCGCGGAGCTCTGTAAGTGAACAGGTTTATGGTAGCTCTGAGTCACCTCTGAGGGTCGAGTTAGTACTGGACCCCCTACTGGACCCGCTGTGCTGTACAGTCCGAGGAGAACAATGGCGTCTTTGGGCGTTTAGAGAGAAAGCCGGTTTGTATTTAGGGAATCCTCTGAGTTAGTGAGGCTTCCCATGGCTGCAGGAATGGAAGCGGTCCAGGCTCCGGGAATGTTCAGCAGATGGACGAGGTTAACACACTCCAGGCTGCAGAGGGGCCTTTATATCATCACCCTTCATCACCCCTACCTGCCTGAGTCATCCTCATTCTCAGAGCACAGAACAGAGGAGAGGAGCAACAGTGGTGATGATGGTGTTTACAGTGGTGGTCCAGGGGTCTCCATGTCTACAACACATATATACACATTGTATTTACTATGAAACCCACCAGTGAATCTACACGTGTCTTCTGAGTTTATATACACGTTGATGGCAGAATCTGGAAAACCTACAAAAACAATGAACATTCAGGTATCCAGGTGGCTGTAGTATCCCAGATGGTTACTAAGATGTTGGTAGGACACTGCTATAGTATCCCATGTGGTTGCTAAGATATTGGTAGGATGTTGCTAGAGTATCCCAGGTGGTTTCTAAAATGTTGCTAAGACATTGCCATGGTATCCCAGGTGGTTGTTATGGTGTTGCTAGAATGTTGCCGTGGTATCCCAGGTGGCTGCTAAGGTGTTGCTAGAATGTTGCTATTGAATCCTATTTTTATTTTAATTGCTTGCTAGGATGCTATTATGGTAGCCAGGTGGTTGCTAAGATGTTGTTATGCAATAGAGGATGGTTGTTAAAATGCTGCTGGGCCTTTTCTAATAACCTGCAAGTTTTGTGTTTTAAACTAATAAAAGTGTGAAAACTTTACAAGAAATGTAGAATAATAAACATATAATAATAATAATAATAATAATAATAATAATAATAATAATGAGTTAACACTGTACAGTACTTATTATTAACTAATATTTTGTTTGTGTGTGAAATTTTGCAGTAAATGTACAGAATGCTGTATTTAAGAGTGTAGAGTTTATATAGTATTGTTATATATTGTTACAATATTCCCAACTATTATATTAGTAGATCATATATTAATATACAGTGTTTTAATGCCATGTACACACTCGTTAAGTATTTTCATTATTAATAATAATAATAAAAATAATAATAGTAATAATAACAATAAAAACAAGGGAGTAATTTAAAGGAAATCAGTACGAATTCATAAGTAAATCAATCAGTATTCAAGAAATTCCTTTTAATCCACTTTAAATGTGAATAAAGATCAACTCTGCCGACTAAACAGCAGCTATTGTTAGCTCGAATAGCCCCCCAGGTATTTCCACAGCCCCCCTGTATTTCCACAGCCCCCCTGTATTTCCACAGCCCCTCTTCAATTACTGTGTACACGACATGACAGGATGTTTAAAAGGACACATGCTGGTATTTTAGTAAATTCTAATTTAATTTGGAGTCTGTAATTTGTAACACTTCTAAAATTTCATATTTCTTTTTGAATTCATGGACGTTTGAGGGACTCACGGCCGTCCAGCTCTGTGGACGAGCGTCTTGCGAGGAAAGTGATGATAGGCTGATACTAATAAAGCCTCTGACTGGAGCTGAGCGGCAGCTGAGGCTCATATGGAAGGAGAAGCTGTTAGTTCATCCCAGGTGTGAAGGAGAAGGTGAGGGTGTTTCGCATTAACCCGGAGACTCCATGACGCTTTCTTTGATCATCTGAGCTCCAGAGATCGACCACCACGTCAACAGCGCTTACCGGAGGAGGGGGTTCCCGCAGAGCAAGCAGATGGAAGCTACTGTACGGAAAAGATGTTACCCACAATCCCCCAGAGAGCGCTAACCCTCGCTCGTCTACAGCACGGCTCTGGTGGGCAAAAGTTTGGGTACGCTTTCCACCACGCTGCTTGGTGTGTCTGTTTGCAACTTTGTTTGCAACTTAAACATTAAAAATAAGATTTATTGGGTTTTTTTATATATGAAATCTTCTCAACTGCTGAAATCTGACACTCCTAATTTCAACAGACCCGTTTATTTGAAGTACGCGGAAAAAAAATCTAAATATTCATATTCTCTAGAGTCATACTCCTGAACTAACTCTCTCTCTTTACTCCTCCTGAGGTAATGACTGTCCTCCTGTCTGTTGAACACTGTTGGAGGACTGACCATCAGGGCCTCCTCCTCACCATCACCAGCCAGCTCTCCTGTCCATCTGTGTCTACTGCTACACCCTCAGTTACATCACTGTACCATCCAGATGTACCAGCATTGAGATAGCTCACGACCACTTTACATAAAGACTCAGTCAGAAACTGCCTCAGTCAGAAACTGCCTCAGTCAGAGACTGCCTCGGTCAGAGACTGCCTCAGTCAGAGACTGCCTCGGTCAGAGACTGCCTCAGTCAGAGACTGCCTCTACCTGTGCAGCTTCTAAAGCTTTGCTATCCAGATTTCAAACAGAGACTCTTTTCTTTGGTGTTTAGTTTATTAAACTGTAAACACTGTTTGATCAGAGGAGGACGGGTCTCTGCTTGTGAGTCTGGTTCCTCCCAAGGTTTCTTCCTCCAGTCTAAGGGAGGAGGTCTTGCTCACTGGGGGGTATATGTTGTAACTGTCTGTTTTTAAAACTCTGTAAAGCTGCTTTGAGACAACATAGTTATAAAAAGCGCTATATAAATAAACGTGACTTGACTTGTTCGCAGCTAAACCTACGGGAAAAACACATTTTTTACGTGTGCACGAGCGTGAAGTGTGTAAAAACCACACGCGTTGGCTCACAAGTTAAATTTATGTGTAATTTTTTTCTTAAAGGTGGAAAATTAAACAACGGAAAACGTTAAAAGTGGTTGCTGGTTTATGCTAAAGAACTTGAGCTTCATGTCACACTCAACACACATGCAATCCTAGCTAATGCTATGTTAGCTAGCTAATTCTAGCTAATGCTATGCTAATTCTAACTTATACTATGTTAGCTAGTAAGCTAATGTTAGATATTCATGTTCAGCATCGATCAATTTCCAGTCTAATGTTAGTGTTGACGCAATTTCATACGCTTATGTTGTTTAGTAGTTATTCTTATCACGGCTGTTAGCTAACTGTAGCTACAGGAGTTAGCATAGCAACACTGTTCTGTACAGTAACAGCTTTAATGTTAACATGAGCAAACAACACGATACTACATCCTGAAAATGTACTGAAAATGGAATGTGATCATCGTATCCATCAACTTTTTATGTCTAGTTTTAATTTTAGTTATTTCGGCCAGAATTGTGTTCAGTTACCAACAAGCAGTGGCTCAGAAATAAGTGTAGCGTAACCATGGAAACTGGGTGTAGTGTTTCTATAGATAGATAGATAGATAGATGGATAGATGGATAGATGGATAGATATTTTATTGATCCACGAGGGAAATTCAAGATTTCTGGAAACCGGTGTAGTGTAACCCTGGAAAAGAGTGCAATGTCACCATGGAAATAGGTGTATTGTAACAATGGAAACTGGTGTATTGTAACAATGGAAACACTTGTATTGTACCTATGGAAACTGGTGTATTGTAACGATGAAAACTGGTGTAGTGTAACTATGGAAATGGGTGTGGTGCATAACTATGGAAACTGGTGTAGTGTGTAACCATGGAAACTGTCGTAGCATAATATTGAAAAAGGGTGTAGCGTAAACATGGAAACTGTTGTAGTGCAACCATGGTAACGCACATAACCATGGAAATGTGTGTAGTGTGAACATGGAAACTGGGGTAGCACCGAGCCATGGAAACTGTCGTAGTGTGACCATGGGAAGGTGTGTAGCGTAACCAAGGAAACAGGTGTAGCCCACCGCTACAGTTCAGGTTGTAGTTCAGTTTCTATTATAACAGATTATATCAGCCTGGCAGTGAGAGCAGACCCACACTGTTCACTTCACCCCACAACTGTGAGTGTGTGTGTGTCTGAGAGTGTGGGAGGGTGGTAGGGGGGTTTTGAGGTTGGGGGCATTCGGGGGGGTTTTGCAGAACAGGATTTTGAAAGGTCTCCCCGTCTCCAGTGGAAACAAGACTTAAGGTCTCCTGCGGCTGAAAACGAGCCTTTTAAACTCCAATCAGAGCTCATAAAGCCGGTTCTGTTTACTAGAGCCGCGCTCGTGGTCGGGATGTTCCACTCATTCTCAAAAATTACAACTTTTACACGCCTCGTTTTCCACATACCCCGCTGGAGCTGCGGAGGCGGCGGCTCTGTTGTTTCTAAACAATGAAGGCGCAAACAAACAAGGAAAGCCGTCAAACTCCATCATTCATGTTGACGGTTCCTCGTGCTGGATGTATGGAGAGCAGTGAGGACTTGATCCTGATCTTCCTGTGTTGTAGAAAACTGACTCTTGTGTCTTGTGTGAAAATCGCTCACTGACCACTGAGAAACATCTCAGGTCAGCACAACTTCGGAAAACAACAAGTTAGAAAACTCGAGTTTTAGCAAATGTAACACTGTTACATCACTAAGTAATTAATGATGTGAATACAAAATTAATAAGCGAGTATATTTAACAATGAGTGAGCGTCCTCCTCTGGTCAAACCAGACAGAGAGAGAGAGACAATCCTCCTCTGGTCAAACCAGACAGAGAGAGAGAGACAATCCTCCTCTGGTCAAACCAGACAGAGAGAGAGAGACCGTCCTCCTCTGGTCGACCCGGATAGAGAGAGAGAGAGACTGTCCTCCTCTGGTCAAACCAGACAGAGAGAGAGAGACAATCCTCCTCTGGTCAAACCAGACAGAGAGAGAGAGACCGTCCTCCTCTGGTCAAACCAGACAGAGAGAGAGAGACAATCCTCCTCTGGTCAAACCAGACAGAGAGAGAGAGACAATCCTCCTCTGGTCAAACCAGACAGAGAGAGAGAGACCGTCCTCCTCTGGTCGACCCCGGATAGAGAGAGTGACCATCCTCCTCTGGTCAAACCGGATAGAGAGAGACCGTCCTCCTCTGGTCAAACAGGATAGAGAGAGAGAGAGACCGTCCTCCTCTGGTCAAACAGGATAGAGAGAGAGAGAGAGACCGTCCTCCTCTGGTCAAACAGGCTAGAGAGAGAGAGAGACCGTCCTCCTCTGGTCAAACCGGATAGAGAGAGACCATCCTCCTCTGGTCAAACCGGACAGAGAGAGAGTGACTGTCCTCTTTTGGTCAAACCGGATAGAGAGAGTGAGCATCCTCCTCTGGTCGACCCGGATAGAGAGAGAGAGAGTGACCGTCCTCCTCTGGTCAAATCGGATAGAGAGAGACCATCCTCCTCTGGTCAAACCGGATAGAGAGAGAGTGACCGTCCTCCTCTGGTTGACCTGGATAGAAAGAGAGACACCGTCTTCCTCTGGTCGAGCCCGAATAGACAGAGAGAATGACCATCCTCCTCTGGTCGACCCCGGATAGAGAGAGAGTGACCGTCCTCCTCTGGTCAAACCAGATAGAGAGAGAGTGACCGTCCTCCTCTGGTCAAACCGGATAGAGAGAGAGTGACCGCCCTCCTCTGGTCGACCCTGATAGAGATATTTTATAGTTTTGATCTCTTCAGAATTATTTATTAATATTATTACTATTAAAATAGTACTAATAAGAAGACCCTGGGGAGGTGTCTCCAAACTTTTAACTGGTAGCGTGTACTGCTGGAGAACCTCTGGACTACTGAATACTGATACTAGATGATGTTTTCCGAAGGCATCGGTCACTCAAGGTCCTACAGCACATTGACCGGATCCGCTGCCACGTCACAGGAACTCTGCTGTTTAGGAAAAGGTGAACAGGCTACAATTACTCAGCAGATCTGGACCACCCACACGTACACACACACATAAACAGATACACAAACACTCCAGATCTGGCTTTGGAGGCTTTAATCACATCGCTGGCTTTCGCTCTTTCTTGCCGTTGTTAATCAGCCGGCTGCGGTTAGTCCGTCAACAACAGAGCCTGGTTAATTATCCACACTCTCGCTGCCCGCCTGCAGGAATCCGCGGCTGGAAAACTTGAGTAAGAACACGCCGAGGCGCTGACACATATCAGCAGAGCTTTCCGTCAAACCTGAGTTCCACCAGCCCGGAGTCCAGCTCAAACGTGGCTCCGGAATCTAGATTGGTGGTCTAGGAGTGCTGCTTCCCTGCATTCAGCATGCTACCCCTCCAGGTGTGGCAGGTGTGGCAGATTGTAGCTGGAACCAGACTTTGCAAGAAGGTAGCTCTCCAGGACCACTGAGTTGGAAATCACTGACCAAGTAAAGCTCTAGAGCCCAGACCTATAGAAACCACTTCAGGATTACCCTTTCCTTTATTCAGATCAACATGCTCTGTAAACCAGATTGGAGCTCTAAAATCCAACTCAAAAGAATCATATAATCTAGACCAGTGGTTCCTCACCTGGTCCTCAGGGCCTTCTAGACAGTCCATATGAAACTTCTGCCAGTGAGTGAGGGCTTGGATTCATCTAGTTCAAATGAAGATTTAAAGCACCAGAATCCAGTTCAATAGAAGGTTTAGCTGTTTAAATACAGTTTCACTCAAGTGCTGAAGTTCTGCTTGATTGGAGATTCCACCAAATTTGAGCTCTAGGATACAGTTTAGATGCAGTTCAGATCCAGTCTGTCAGCTAAGACTCAGGATTTAAACTCAAAGAAATCAATGATCAACATTGACTAAACTCTAGAACCCAGTCTGAACAGCTCTAGAGTCCAACTAATAATCAGCTTAATTGGAGCTCTAGAGTTAAGTTAGTAATCAGCATGACAGGAACTCTAGAGTCCAGCTAATAATCAGCATGACAGGAACTCCAGAGTCCAGCTAATAATCAATATGACAGGAGCTTTAGAGTCCAGCTAATAATCAGCTTCACTGGAGACCTGGAGTCCAGTTAATAATCAGCATGACAGGAGCTCTAGCGTCCAGTTAATAATCAGCATGACAGGAGCTCTAGGGTCCAACTAATAAACTAATTTAAGCTCTCAGATCCAGTTTAGCACATGAAGTCCAAATGAAGTTCTAGCATCTGGATCAACTAAAGCACTGTAATCCTGCTTAATTAGGAAAAGATCCAGACTCCATCTTAAAGACCTATAATCTACATGAACTAAAGCTCTAGAACCCAGTTTAAACAGAGTCCCATTCACAATCCTGTATGAATGGAGCTCTACAGCCCACCAGATTCGAACTCTAGAATCCAGTTGAGCCTATAAACTCTAGCATTGGGTTTAAATAAAACTCTAGAATCCATCTTTATGAATTTGATCTATGGTCGGTAGTCTGAATGAATAGTATGGATAGTCTAGATCAACTTAGCTTCCAGCTGAATGACTTTTATGATGTAAATTAATTAATGTTCTAGAATGCGGTTTAAAATGAGTTCAGTAATCTAGATTGCCCAAAGACAAAAATTCCAGTTTAACGGAAATACTATAACCAACTTGAGCTCCAGATTTCTGCACCTCAGGCTACACTTAGTCATGTCTTCTGCTTGGAAGCCAAAGAACACTGCGCCAAGATTCTACTACAGCTGAGACCAACCGCTCTCCAAACAACACCAGCATTCTCCAACAAACGCTCTTCACCCAACACCATCACCTGCAGCAAACCTCAGCATCCTCCACCGAGCATTAACATTCCAGTGTTGACATTCAGACTCACGGTGTTCCAGAATCGGGGACCTGACAAGCCAAACGACTCAATGTGAATGAAGGAGAACATTCTGGAGACTCCAACAATCACACACAGCTACAGTACATCAACTGTGGTATTTGCAGGGGAACGATGTGTTCTAGGGTTTAGATCCTGAGATGACAGGCATCAGCGAAGAAACATCACTGTGGAAAACATGCCTGAATCCAGAAGTGTAGATGTGTGAGGAGGGGAGCTTCACTAAAGTTTCAGATGTTCCTCTGTCCTTCTGTAGGTGGATCCTTTCATGATGAAAGCCAGAGGAGCCAGGGGTCTCCATGTCTACAACACAAATGTAGACATTGTGTTTACTAGCAAACCCACCAGTGAAGCTACACGTGTCTTCTGAGTTTATATGGATGTTGATGAATTTGAAAACCTGAAAACGATACATGTTCTTTGGGGACTATTTTGCCTCGGCACACCATGCATATTATGTATCCCTCCACCATGAATGGATTTCAAAGCTAAAACTATCATAACTAGCGTCTCAGACCATCAGACAGTGTATTTATAACATCTATTGTAATAACTTACAGTAGAGAGAGCTTTTAGAGGTGGACGTCTGGTTCCATTCACCACCACTGTGAATAGTTATTGATGATTATCCATTTATATATATATTATATAAAAAAAATATTTCTATTGAGTTTCTATTGGTCCATGCATCCTGAAATGTTCACACAGTGTAAATGGAATGTAAACCACTAAAGGCGTGTATTACTAAATGCATTATGATTCATAAACTGACAGAACCAGGTTCACATTAAGGCTGAGCTGGAGTTTATGTTTTGGGATTCTCGTGTTCAAGGCGCCGCAAAAGCAGCACATTAACGCTCTTTGAAAGCCGATCCCGTTGGTCCCGTTTTTCCTTTAATGATGGGACCGTCGTACTGCTCCGCTAAGCTCCCTGTGATTACAGCCTCGCTGTGAAACCAGACACACTATGAAAGAGCGTGAGCTGTTTGTGTAGGAGTCCAGCACGCCGGGGTGATGGGGATTAGCCCGAGACCAGCCCCAGTTAGGGGCGGCACTTGTTGTTATTATCAACAGAGATGCTGTATTTGGTTGCTTCAGCCAGTAAAACACGCAGAAAATCCCCCAAAATTGAGGGATCGTGTGTACTCGCGCTGTGAAGTGCCACTGGAAGGAGGTTCTACTCCGCCTGGTGACCAGTTTGTGGCCTTTTATTCTTTCACCAGAGCATTCGTTCCCCTCCGAGCATAGTAGTGATCGTTTCATTTACATTTTTTTTATCCTGTGCAAATGATAGACCAATAGAAATGATCCAAAATCAATAAAACCTCTTTACATTCTCGTACACTGAAAGTAAAGGCACTATTTTGGACTTAAAGAGCATTTCATACAGTGCTACAATGAAGCTAACGCACACCATCACTCATCCTGGCCAAACTTTATGCAAATGTGGCGAGTTCCAACCAATCAGATTGTAGATATGTACCCTGGTAACCACCCACAATCCCAGTGGGTGAGATTTAACACTGGAGCACAAACCCAGAAGGAGATATAACAGCTGATTAAACCTTCACTGCTACATGAGATGATTATTGTAAAGCTAATATTAGGCTGCTGAGGAACTCAGAACTGCTCTATAACTATAACTTTGTCTCTTTGTAACTCAAACTGTGTGGTGGAGCAACAGTTTTTAGATCACTGTAATGATAATACTTTGATATTAATAACTTAAATGATTAAATTCTCAAAAACTTGCTTATTTACTTATAGTTACCTATAATTAATTATAAGCATCACCATGGGGAAATATATATATATATATATATATATATATATATATATATATATATATATATATATATATATATATATTATAGATGGAAGGATCGATCGGCTATGTATCGGTATCAGCCAATTTTTAATCAAAACATGTGATTGGTGATGTAGCCGATCCCGAGAGCTGATCAATGCCGTTAAACAAATGAGCTTAATTTCTGTATTTCCAGCTAGCGTTTCATCCAGAAAGAGGAAAACCCCCTCCCTGCAATTCCTATCTGAACCACTAGGTGGAAATACATACCCTTTCATTTTCAACAGACTGACTGAAGCAGCAGCCTCACGAACAGAACCGGTCTGAACAGAACAGCAGCAGTAATTCAATATTCTACATTTAATTATTTTAGATTTAGTTTAAAATAACAGAGTCTGAGTTTAATGACTGCAGTTTTTACTGTATTTATTTAACTATCTTTTTTCGTTTTAAATTAAGGGTCTAAATGTAATGATTGCAGTATTGGTGATATTTGTTTGATTTACTTTGTTTATTTACTGATAATTTAGTTTAAAATATTATGCTGTTTCATATGAGCTCATTAAAAATGGTAATAAACAGTTTAGATCATGTTTCATGACTTGCTTGCGCTAATTACTACATGTAGCCCTGCCGTGGCATAAAGCCCCGCCCTCGATCGGTATCAGCTATCAGCCAATCCTGCTGAAAGGTGATCGGTATCTGCCTCAAAAATGCTGATTGGTCCATCTTTAATATATATATATATAATTGTATGTTCACCAGTAAAAACAGCAGATATCATTAGAACAGATGTAAATAATCATACATACAATACAAAGTGACATATCTTATTCAGTGTCAATGAACACACTGATGCATGGAAAAGCACTACTAACTGTATTAATACTGTTTGAATATTTAAATAATAAAGTGTTTACGGAGTAAATAAAACTTCTTTCTTAATTAATTTTCTTAATTAATTGTTTTTTTTAATATAATAATGTCCACAAGTGAATAAAACCTTTACATGTATACAGTAGTGTTTTCTCAGAGTAACATTGAGTAACAGATCTGTTACCAGTGAAACCAGAGACTTACACATTGTACGCACGTGTGATTTCATACCATCCTCCTAGCAACCACCTGGGACACCACGGCAACTGCATCTGTATTTTCTCTTCCAGTTTTATGGCTGTTACATTCCAACATCCTGCTAAACGTTTGTATATGGCGGCTCTGGTGTGTAAGCGCTGGTGTATTAGAGATCAGACCAGGTTGGCGGGGGGTTGTGGAGGGGGGTCCTGATCTCCCCCAGATTTGAGTACAGGCTCTCCCGGAGGCGAGAACACGGAGCGGAGGAGGAGACGGGAACGTCTATGAGAGTCAGGTTTGGAAACGTGATAATGACAGACAAGAAGAAGACATTCCTCACTAATGGAGCTAAAGTCGAACCGGCCCCTCAACACAGAGCCGTCACTCCGCTCACACGGCCAAATGGAACACAGGACCGCCGAAGCTTTTGAAGGCCCAGAAGCCGCCGGACCCCGGAGACTGGAAAAAGTCACACGCAGAACATTCCGCACGGATCTGAGAGGCGCTAAACCGGATCGGGAACATCAAAGAATCAACATGCTTCCCTCTCCATCTCAATCTGTCCATCCAATACAGCATCACCCCTTTAGGGGGGGCGAGCAGGAGAGAGAGAAAGTGAAAGAATGAGTGAGACAGCAGGAGGGAGAGAGAGAGAGAGGGCAGAAGAGAAAAAAAAGTAAGAAAGAAAGTTGAGTGTTGGGAGGTAAAAACAGAAGTGTAGGGGAAAAAAGAGAAAAGAGAAAGAAAACAAAAGAGAGAGAAAAGTACTTAATGTCAGTGAAATACAAAGAGAAATAGAGAGAAACAAGAGAGAGGGGGAGAGAGAGAAACAGAAAGAGAGAGAGAGAGAGAATGAGAGAGAGAGAGAGAGAGAGAGAGAGAGAGAGAGAGAGAATGAGGAAGAGACAGAGAGAATGAATGAGAGAGAGGGAGGTGAGAGAGAGTGAGAGAATGAGAGAGAGAGGAGAGAGAGAGAGAGAATGAAAGAGAGAGAGAATTAAAGAGAAGGAGAGAGAGAGAAATGAGAGAGAGAATGAAAGAGAGGGAGAGAGAATGAGAGAGAGGGGGAAAGCGAATGAAAGAGAGAGAGAAATGAGAGAGAGGGGGAAAGCGAATGAAAGAGAGAGAGAAATGAGAGAGGGGGAGAGAGAATGAGAGAGAGAGAGAAAAATGAGAAAGCGAATGAAAGAGAAATGAGAGAGAGAATGAGAGAGAGAGAGAGAGAGAGAGAGAGAGAGAGAGAGAATGAGGAAGAGACAGAGAGAATGAATGAGAGAGAGGGAGGTGAGAGAGAGTGAGAGAATGAGAGAGAGAGGAGAGAGAGAGAGAGAGAGAATGAAAGAGAGAGAGAATTAAAGAGAAGGAGAGAGAGAGAAATGAGAGAGAGAATGAAAGAGAGGGAGAGAGAATGAGAGAGAGGGGGAAAGCGAATGAAAGAGAGAGAGGAATGAGAGAGAGGGAGAGAGAATGAGAGAGAGAGAGAAAAATGAGAAAGAGAATGAAAGAGAGGGAGAGAGAATGAGAGAGAGAGAGAGAGAGAGAGTCTACCAGTTCTTTCACTTATGTAATGATGATTTCATCTGCGGCTGAATGAGCAGTTAGTGGAGCTGCTGGAGGAGAAACATCAGCCAGAACTTCTGTGGTTTATTCAGACCAGACTGACCCCGAGACCAAACCCCTTCCAACAATAATTCTAATAATACATTAATAATGATAATAATTAATCCAATATTATTATTATAATTATTTCTTCTTTGCAAGAGAAATATTGTGACAGTATTCTCTGTTTAACTGTGCTGTGATGTCAGCCATACTTCTCAACCAATCAGACTGTGTTAGCGGAGCTTACAGCTGCATAATCCTTACTGAGTCAGATCTGTTCACAGTGGAGGTGAATGGAACCAGACGTCCTCCTCTAAAAGCTCCTCACAGAAAGTTCTTACAGTAGATGTTATAAATACACTGTCTGATTCTGAGACGCTGTTTATGATAGTTTAGAGAAGATCTCAGTCTTAAACTCCATTCATGGTGGAGGGATACATGCAGACATGGTGACCCCTGGTTACCTTCACCACTGTAAACATCACCACCACTGTAAACACCATCACCACCACTGTAAACATCATCACCACCACTGTAAACACCATCACCACCACTGTAAACACCATCACCACTACTATAAACATCATTACCACCACCACTGTAAACACCATCACCACCACTGTAAACATCATCACCACCACTGTAAACATCATCACCACCACTGTAAACACCATCACCACCACTGTAAACAATATCACCACTACTATAAACATCATTACCACCACCACTGTAAACACCATCACCACCACTGTAAACATCATCACCACCACTGTAAACATCATCACCACCACTGTAAACACCATCACCACCACTGTAAACAATATCACCACTACTATAAACATCATTACCACCACCACTGTAAACATCATCACCACCACTGTAAACATCATCACCACCACTGTAAACACCATCACCACCACTGTAAACATCATCACCACCACTGTAAACACCATCACCACCACTGTAAACAATATCACCACTACTGTAAACATCATCACCACGACTGTAAACAATATCACCACTACTATAAACATCATTACCACCACCACTGTAAACATCATCACCACCACTGTAAACACCATCACCACCACTGTAAACAACATCACCACTACTATAAACATCATTACCACCACCACTGTAAACATCATCACCACCACTGTAAACACCATCACCACCACTGTAAACAACATCACCACTACTATAAACATCATTACCACCACCACTGTAAACACCATCACCACCACTGTAAACATCATCACCACTGTAAACATCACCACCACTGTAAACACCCTCATCACCACTGTAAACATCATCACCACTGTAAACATCACCATCACTGTAAACACCACCACCACCACTGTAAACACCATCATTACCAATGTAAACATCACCACCACCACTGTAAACACCATCACCACCACTATAAACATTACCATCACTGTAAACACCATCACCACCACTGTAAACATCATCATCACTGTAAACATCATCATCACTGTAAATGCCATCACCACTACTGTAAACACCATCACCACCACTGTAAACACCATTACCACCACTGTGAACACCATCATTACCAATGTAAACATCACCACCACCACTGTAAACACCATCACCACTACTATTTACATTATTATCAGTATAAAAATCATTACCACCACTGTAAACATTACCATCACTGTAAACATCATCACCACCACTGTAAACATCATTACCACCACTGTAAACATCACTACCACTGTAAACATCACCACCACTGTAAACACCATCACCATCACTGTAAACATCATCACCACCACTGTAAACAAATCACCACCACTGTAAACACCATTACCACCACTGTAAACACCATTACCACCACTGTAAACATCACCACCACTGTAAACACCATCACCATCACTGTAAACATCATCACCACCACTGTAAACACCATCACCACCACTGTAAACACCATCTCACACCAAACTAACTCTACAACACACTTTCTGGAAAAATCCACTTTAAATACATAATTCAATTGACGTATGTTCACGGCGGCCAATCAGATTTTAGAAGCGGAACTGTCTGTTCTGCGTTAAGTGGTCACATCCTGATCTAGAACAGATGATAGAGAGTGAGAGTCTGTGTTGGAGTTATAGAGGGATTTGGCTGTATTAGTGTTAATGCACACTCCGTACCTCTCACTCCCTCCAGCCAGGCAGAAGACAAAAGGAATAACAGAAGATACAAAAACATCTCGCGGAGGAAAAGCAGATGCAGACTCTGGAAAATCCGAGGTGTGTGTGAAATCAGCCCTAATTCACCAGCACGGCAGCTTCAGACCTCAGTCACAGCTACGCTGGAACACGGAGGCGCTTACTGTGGAGCCTGCACGTCTGTAAGGAGGCCGTCCTGCCTGCACTCGTGTACACGTGCACTCACTGGTGAAGTGTGGAGCCCATCGCAGCTGGTAGTGAGCTGGTTTACACTGACGAAGAAAAAAACCTGAACAGAAAGAAGTTTGAATAAAGCAGGAGGTCAGAGTGACCATCAGTGTGGTGGTCCAACAGTGGAGAGACCCGAGGAGCTAAAGGCCTGGAATTCAGCGCTGTCTGTGTTGGACACATAATTATCTGATTTGTTTATGGGTTTGTTTTATAAACAGCCAATGTAGCCACATTCTGTATGAATCCAATGCTAATGTAGCTACATTCTGTATTAGTCCAATGCTAACATAGCTTTATTCTGTATTAGTCTAATGCTAACATAGCCACATTCTGTATGAATCCAATGCTAATGTAGCTACATTCTGTATTAGTCTAATGCTAATGTATGTAGCTACATTCCGTATTAATCTAATGCAAATGTAGGTACATTCTGTATTAGTCCAATGCTAAGGTAGCTACATTAGGTATGAGTCCAATGCTAACATAGCCACATTCTGTATGAATCAAATGCTAATGTAGCTACATTCTACATTAGTCCAATACTAAAGTAGCTACATTCTGTATTAGTCTAATGCTAATGTAGCCACATTCTGTATGAATTAAATGCTAATGTAACTACATTCTACATTAGTCCAATACTAAAGTAGCTACATTCTGTATTAGTCTAATGCTAATGTAGCTATATTCTGTATTAGCATAATGCTAATGTAGCCTCATTCTATATTAATTCAATGCTAACGTAGCTACATTCTGTATTAATCTCATGTATGTAGCTTTTTATGTACTAGAGCATATAAACTAAATTAAATATATAACTATGAATCATAACATATGAAAGCTTAGCCAGCGCTGTTAAGGAGAGAAAGGAGCTGAAATGAAGCTGATTGGTCTGATTAAATAAAGGATATGAAGCTGATTGGTCTGATTAAATAAAGGATATGAAGCTGATTGGTCTGATTAAATTAAGGATATAAAGCTGATTGGTCTGATTAAATAAAGGATATGAAGCTGATTGGTCTGATTAAATAAATGATATGAAGCTGATTGGTCTGATTAAATAAAGGATATGAAGCTGATTGGTCTGATTAAATAAATGATATGAAACTGATTGGTCTGATTAAATAAATTATATGAAGCTGATT
>CM038720.1:2030310-2060310 GCA_021613375.1 Megaleporinus macrocephalus | reverse complement strand
CTCTCTACAGGACCGAACAGAGAACTCTCTACAGGACCGAACAGAGAACTCTCTACAGGACCCGAACAGCGAGCTCTCTACAGGACCGTACAGCAAACTCTCTACAGGACCGAACAGAGAGCTCTCTACAGGACCAGAACAGGGAACTCTCTACAGGACCCGAACAGCGAGCTCTCTACAGGACCAGAACAGGGAACTCTCTACAGGACCTGAACAGCGAGCTCTCTACAGGACCAGAACAGGGAACTCTCTACAGGACCCGAACAGAGAGCTCTCTACAGGACCAAACAGCGAGCTCTCTACAGGACCGAACAGAGAACTCTCTACAGGACCGAACAGAGAGCTCTCTACAGGACCGAACAGAGAACTCTCTACAGGACCGAACAGAGAGCTCTCTACAGGACCGAACAGCGAGCTCTCTACAGGACCGAACAGAGAACTCTCTACAGGACCCGAACAGCGAGCTCTCTACAGGACCGAACAGAGAGCTCTCTACAGGACCAGAACAGGGAACTCTCTACAGGACCTGAACAGCGAGCTCTCTACAGGACCAGAACAGGGAACTCTCTACAGGACCCGAACAGAGAGCTCTCTACAGGACCAAACAGCGAGCTCTCTACAGGACCGAACAGAGAACTCTCTACAGGACCGAACAGAGAGCTCTCTACAGGACCGAACAGAGAACTCTCTACAGGACCGAACAGAGAGCTCTCTACAGGACCGAACAGCGAGCTCTCTACAGGACCGAACAGAGAACTCTCTACAGGACCCGAACAGCGAGCTCTCTACAGGACCGAACAGAGAGCTCTCTACAGGACCAGAACAGGGATCTCTCAACAGGACCCGAACAGAGAACTCTCTACAGGACCGAACAGAGAGCTCTCTACAGGACCCGAACAGAGAACTCTCTACAGGACCGAACAGAGAACTCTCTACAGGACCGAACAGAGAACTCTCTACAGGACCCGAACAGAGAACTCTCTACAGGACCGGAACAGCGAGCTCTCTACAGGACCGAACAGCGAGCTCTCTACAGGACCGAACAGCGAGCTCTCTACAGGACTAACAACTCTACAGATCTAAGAATTAAAAAGAACAGCCTCCTCCTCCACCTCCTCGGCTCTCACGAGGCTGGCAAATCAGGCTACAGATATTTTCCTTTCTCTGAAAACTGACAGCAGTCGTTGGACAGCGTTAAAGCGCCTAAGTGATATTTTAGATGACGTTCCCACGAAGCACTGGCTCAGGACGGTATCACCAGACACACTAAACCAACTTTGGGGGTTTGGCTGTGTCAGAGCGGCCTAATTCTTTAGACACACGTGTATATAAACGGCCCTAATCAACAAAGAAACGTCAGGACGGATTTGTCAGGTCGGGCGAAAAGCAGATTTAAGCGTTCCTCGGCTCCCGCGTTCTGAGATGCTCGCTGTGATTGTGCCAGTGTTTCCACAGCGTTACTGACTGATAGCAGCATTCCAGTATACACAGACGGTTTGCGGAGGAAGACAGATTGCGAAAGAAAGGAAAGAATGTGGGTGCAGTGTCAATCAAAGAACGTGGGCCCACTTGACTGAGTCATAGATTTACATAGCGGTCACCTCGACTACCACCAGAGGGCGCAGTACTGAGGCGGCTGAGTCAATAGTACTTTGGGTTTTCTACAAAGACAGCTCTGACCCTTCTCCATATAAACTATGGGGTGCTTCTTGCTGTGAACCCACATCTTCATGTTCTGGTTCTTCAGCTACCCAGAAAATAGCTAACTACCTGCATCAGCCCTTGTCTGACTGATAAACCTGAAATGTGAAGATGTGCATTCAAAGCAAGAAACCCCCATAAAAACCCATAGAAGGAACCAGATTTGATGCATGACCTCTTCTACTTCTAGTCTCCTGATCCTGAGGTGGTGTCCAGTGCAGACTGAAGACCACCTTATTGTGAGCACCTCCTGCTGGGTTGAACTCTGTATTGTTATTTCTAGGTATCATCACTGGCTTTTATTTTCTGCCAGTGTTTGAGCTGAAAGGTGGTTTGGACTCCATCCTCTCTGCACCAGCTGGGGTTTATTCTCTGAGTGGCCTACAAGCTGCTCCGCATAACAGCGTCTGCTAAATTCCATAACTGTGAATGTAGCACTGCAGCGTGCTCGAAAGGTTCTACGTCTGGTTTAGTTGGTTCTTCAGAGACAGTTTAGGGTCTTTAACGTCGGGGTCCGAGTCTCTACTGCGTTGGTAGACCAAAAAATTACTCAGAAACTATCACATTGATCCGGTTCGTTCTGGTCTCACACAGCAATTTAGCGAGTTTTCTCTCTCTCTCTCTCTCTCTCTCTCTCTTTCTCTCTCTCTCTCTCTCTTCTCTCTCTCTCTCTCTCTCTCTCTCTCTCTTTCTCTCTCTCTCTCTTTCTCTCTCTCTCTCTCTCTCTCTCTCTTTCTCTCTCTCTCTCTCTCTCTCTCTCTCTCTCTCTCTCTCTCTCTCTTTCTCTTGCCTCTCTCTCTCTCTCTCTCTCTCTCTCTCTTTCTCTTGCCTCTCTCTCTGTCTCTCTCTCTCTCTCTCTCTCTCTCTCTCTCTCTTTCTCTTGCCTCTCTCTCTCTCTCTCTTTCTCTCTCTCTCTCTCTCTCTCTCTCTCTCTCTCTCTCTCTCTCTCTCTCTCTCTCTCTCTCTCTCTCTCTCTTTCTCTCGCCTGTCTCTCTCTCTCTCTCTCTCTCTCTTTCTCTTTCTCTCGCCCCTCTCTCTCTCTCTTTCTCTTTCTCTCGCCCCTCTCTCTCTCTCTCTCTCTCGCCCCTCTCTCTCTCTCTCTCTCTCTCGCCCCTCTCTCTCTCGCCTCTCTCTCTCTCTCTCTCTTTCTCTCTCTCGCCCCTCTCTCTCTCTCTCTCTCTCGCCCCTCTCTCTCTCTCTCTCGCCCCTCTCTCTCTCTCTCTCTCTCTCTCTCTCTCTTTCTTTCTCTCGCCTCTCTCTCTCTCTCTCTTTCTCTCGCCTCTCTCTCTCTCTCTCTCTCTCTCTCTCTCTCTCGCCCCTCTCTCTCTCTCTCAACCAAATTTTAATGAAATGTTCCTCATTTTTCCCTCCACTTACTTTACTTCTTTCGCCATCTCTCTTATTATCTTTCTCTCTGACACTATCTCTATCACTACCTCTCCCGATCACTCTCTATCACTATCATTACTTCTTTCTGTATCTCTCTCTTACTCTCGATCACTCTCTATCCCCCCTCTCTCTCTATCGTTCTCTAACTCTATACCTCCATCACTTATTCGAACTACCTACTCTTCACCTCTCTCTATCATTCCTTCTCTTTCCATCACTCTCTCTATCTATCTCCCTCTATCACTTTTTCTATCTCTCTATCCCTCCCTCTATCTCTATAACTCCTTCTCACTCTCTCTATCTTTTTCTTTATTTCTTTCTACCTCTCTATCTCTATCACTCACCTGAACTACATCACCTTCAGTCTTCACCTACTCTTTACCTTTTTCTGTCCCTCTCTCTTTCCCTCTATCCCTCCTTCTCTCTCCCTCACTCTATCTATCTCTTTATCACTCTCTCTATCACTACCTCTCTCATTACTCCTCTCACTATCTCTCTTATTATCTTTTTCTCTGTCTGTCTCCCTCTATCAATTTTCTATCTCTCTATCCCTCCCTCTCTCTATCACTCCCTCTATCACTCCATCTTACTCTCTCTATCACTCTATCACTCCTTCTCTCTATCTTTACCTCTCTATCCCTCTCTCTCTATCACTCCTTCT
The DNA here is from genome assembly GCA_021613375.1 of Megaleporinus macrocephalus. Taxonomy (NCBI): domain Eukaryota; kingdom Metazoa; phylum Chordata; class Actinopteri; order Characiformes; family Anostomidae; genus Megaleporinus; species Megaleporinus macrocephalus. The sequence continues at coordinate 2,056,559 of CM038720.1, read as the reverse complement.
CTCTCCATCACTCTATCTCTCTATCACACGTTCTCTCTATTTCTCTCACTCATTACTCTTTTATAACTCTTTCTATCTCTCTCTTTTTATCTCTACCCCCTTTTTCTCTATCACTCTTTAAAGTAGTTTAAAGTAAAGACAGTTTTTGGTGTTTCTTGTAAAGTTATGTGTTTTTGGACGACAACATAATGCAAAAACACAGAACCCATAATTAATGAATAGATTTATAAATAATTAAAAATTAATTACTGACTATTTCAAACAATGACTGAAACTCTAGTACCTGTTATATGTGTATCATTATAAACTGTGTAATAACAACTCTGTATTACACGTATCACTGTAAGTCATCGGTTCTCCGTGTTTATCTCGAGCGGTTCTGGAGGTCCGGCCCGGCGGGGCGGGTCTGCGTGCAGGTCTGGCTGGTACCGTGAGCGTACGGAGGAAGAGAGGGAGCGGAACCGAGAGAGATTAGCGTCTGAGCGCACGTCTGAGTGATTAGTCAGGAGTCTGAGGTGTTAGTGTAACCTCGATAACCTCACTGTGTCTGGAGCCAACCACACACACACACCTCTCTCACTCTCTCCAACACTCCTCCACACCCATCACTCACTCTCTGCCTCACCTCTCCTCTCCTCTCCTCCGTTCACCATCTCCTCATTCCATTCATTTCGGCACTCAGTCCCTCGCTCTCTACCTCCGTCAGCCGGCGGGGCCAAAACAAAGACCATTAACGTCCTGCAGCGGTCCAGCGGAGGTGGAGCACACCTTCTATCAGTCCTGTACTCACCCCGGTTAATTAGTTATTCATCAATAATGTCTGAATCAGCAAATATTACACTTTATAGTGAGACGCAGAGGCCTGTATATCAGTTTAACCCCTTACGCTCCAGGCTTATTACATACTAAGACTTACTATTGAGTAACTACACGTGATACATAGAGTTATTACTAGGTTATAGACGTGTGTAGTAAAGCTCAGGACCATTAAGAGGTTAATAAAGTAGCTATAGCAAAGCAAAGTTAACTCCTCAGCTGAAGTTAAGGTAAAGGTAAAGCAGTGAGAGGGTATCAGCTCACCTGTGAAGGTCACTGTAAGACATTTGTTTCACCCTCGTCCTGTCTACACCGCTCGGTCTGGAAAAACAAGAGACCAATATAACAAATACACGTAATAAAACTAATACAGCAGCGTTCTATCATTCATAACAGAGAGAGAGAGAGAGAGAGAGAGAGAGAGAGAGAGAGATAGAGAGAGTGAAAGATAGAGAGAGTGCTACAGAGAGAGGAAATAGGTGAGAACAGGGCGGAGGTCAGACTGAAGGTGATGTATTGTGGCTCAGGTGAGTGATAGAAAGATAGAGAGTGATAGAGAGTTAGAGAGAGTGATAGAGATAGAGTGATAGAAAGAGAGAGATAGAGAGTGATAGAAAGAGAGAGAGAGAGTGATAGAGAGAGTGACATGTAGAGAGTGATAGAAAGAGAGAGATAGAGAGTGATAGAAAGAGAGAGAGAGAGTGATAGAGAGAGTGACAGATAGAGAGAGAGAGTGCTACAGAGAGGGAGGAGGTGTGAGCAGGGCTGAGGTCAGGCTGAAGGTGATGTATTGTGTTGTGGTTCAGGTGAGTGATTGAAAGGAAGAGTGATAGAGAGATATAGAGAGGAATAGAGAGATAGAGAGAGTGATAGAGAGATAGAGAGAGTGATAGAGACATAGAGAGAGTGATAGAGAGATAGAGAGAGTGATAGGGAGTTAGAGATAGAGATGGAGAGAGTAATAGAAAGAGAGGGAGGAGGTGAGAACAGGGCTGAGGTCAGGCTGAAGGTGATGTATTATGTGGTGGTTCAGGTGAGTGATAGAGATAGAGAGAGAGATATAGAGAGATAGAGAGTGATAGAGATAGAGAGAGAGATATATAGAGAGAGAGTGATACATAGATAGAGAGAGTGATAACTAGATAAAGAGAGTGATAAAGAGAGGGAGGAGGTGTGAGCAGGGCTGAGGTCAGGCTGAAGGTGATGTATTATGTGGTGGTTCAGGTGAGTGATAGAGATAGAGAGAGTGATATAGAGAGATAGAGAGAGTGATAGATAGATAGAGAGAGTGATAGAGATAGAGAGAGTGATAAAAAGAGAGGGAGGAGGTATGAGCAGGGCTGAGGTCAGGCTGAAGGTGATGTATTATGTGGTGGTTCAGGTGAGTGATAGAGATAGAGAGAGAGATATAGAGAGATAGAGAGTGATAGAGATAGAGAGAGAGAGATATAGAGAGAGAGTGATACATAGATAGAGAGAGTGATAACTAGATAAAGAGAGTGATAAAGAGAGGGAGGAGGTGTGAGCAGGGCTGAGGTCAGGCTGAAGGTGATGTATTGTGTGGTGGTTCAGGTGAGTGATAGAGATAGAGAGTGATATAAAGAGATAGAGAGAGTGATAGATAGATAGAGAGAGTGATAGAGATAGAGAGAGTGATAGATAGATAGAGAGAGTGATAGAGATAGAGAGAGTGATAGAGATAGAGAGAGTGATAGAGAGAGGGAGGAGGTGTGAGCAGGGCTGAGGTCAGGCTGAAGGTGATGTATTATGTGGTGGTTCAGGTGAGTGATAGAGATAGAGAGAGTGATATAGAGAGATAGAGAGAGTGATAGATAGATAGAGAGAGTGATAGAGATAGAGAGAGTGATAGAGAGAGGGAGGAGGTGTGAGCAGGGCTGAGGTCAGGCTGAAGGTGATGTATTATGTGGTGGTTCAGGTGAGTGATAGAGATAGAGAGTGATATAGAGAGATAGAGAGAGTGATAGAGAGAGGGAGGAGGTGTGAGCAGGGCTGAGGTCAGGCTGAAGGTGATGTATTGTGTGGTGGTTCAGGTGAGTGATAGAGATAGAGAGAGTGATATAGAGAGATAGAGAGAGTGATAGATAGATAGATAGAGAGCGTGATAGAGATAGAGAGAGTGATAGAGATAGAGAGAGAGATATAGAGAGATAGAGAGAGTGATAGATAGATAGAGAGAGTGATAGAGATAGAGAGAGTGATAGAGAGAGGGAGGAGGTGTGAGCAGGGCTGAGGTCAGGCTGAAGGCGATGTATTGTGTGGTGGTTCAGGTGAGTGATAGAGATAGAGAGAGTGATAGATAGATAGAGAGAGTGATAGAGATAGAGAGAGTGATAGAGATAGAGAGAGAGATATAGAGAGATAGAGAGAGTGATAGATAGATAGAGAGAGAGATATAGAGAGATAGAGAGAGTGATAGATAGATAGAGAGAGTGATAACTAGATAAAGAGAGTGATAGAGAGAGGGAGGAGGTGTGAGCAGGGCTGAGGTCAGGCTGAAGGTGATGTATTGTGTGATGGTTCAGGTGAGTGATAGAGATAGAGAGAGTGATATAGAGAGATAGAGAGAGTGATAGATAGATAGAGAGAGTGATAGAGATAGAGAGAGTGATAGAGAGAGGGAGGAGGTGTGAGCAGGGCTGAGGTCAGGCTGAAGGTGATGTATTGTGTGGTGGTTCAGGTGAGTTCAGGTGAGCTCTGCTGTAAGTGATCTGCTGGACTCTGATTTCAGTGCTATTGTTGATGAAAGGTTAATGATTGTACGGCGGGTGTTTTCCCTGCTCCTCTTTACGGAGCCGGTGACGTCACTGACAGCTCATAACGGTAATTATAGAGAAGCCGCAGAGCGCCGGAGTGTTAATTCTCCACACACTGTGTGAATATGAGCTCACACCACCGCACACGTCCAGAACACTCAACACAACACGCTGAACAGAGCAGATCTTCTGGAGACGCTGCACAGAATAAACAACTAGGACAGAATGTGGGGCATAAACACATACAGAGTACTGAAACAGTACTACTACAGTACTAATATAGTACTGATACAGTACTACTACAGTACTAATATAGTACTGATACAGTACTACTACAGTACTAATATAGTACTGAAACAGTACTACTACAGTACTAATATAGTACTGAAACAGTACTACTACAGTACTAATATAGTACTGATACAGTACTACTACAGTACTAATATAGTACTGAAACAGTACTAATACAATACTAATATAGTACTGATACAGTACTACTACAGTACTAATATAGTACTGAAACAGTACTACTACAGTACTAATATAGTACTGAAACAGTACTAATACAATACTAATATAGTACTGAAACAGTACTAATACAATACTAATATAGTACTGATACAGTACTACTACAGTACTAATATAGTACTGAAACAGTACTACTACAGTACTAATATAGTACTGAAACAGTACTACTACAGTACTAATATAGTACTGAAACAGTACTACTACAGTACTAATATAGTACTGAAACAGTACTAATACAATACTAATATAGTACTGATACAGTACTACTACAGTACTAATATAGTACTGAAACAGTACTACTACAGTACTAATATAGTACTGAAACAGTACTAATACAATACTAATATAGTACTGAAACAGTACTAATACAATACTAATATAGTACTGATACAGTACTACTACAGTACTAATATAGTACTGATACAGTACTACTACAGTACTACTACAGTAATACAATACTAATATAGTACTGAAACAGTACTAATACAATACTAATATAGTACTGATACAGTACTACTACAGTACTAATATAGTACTGATACAGTACTACTACAGTACTACTACAGTACTGAAACAGTACTAATACAATACTAATATAGTACTGAAACAGTACTACTACAGTACTAATATAGTACTGATAGAGTACTACTACAGTACTGAAACAGTACTAATACAATACTAATATAGTACTGAAACAGTACTACTACAGTACTAATATAGTACTGAAACAGTACTACTACAGTACTAATATAGTACTGATACAGTACTACTACAGTACTGAAACAGTACTAATACAATACTAATATAGTACTGAAACAGTACTACTACAGTACTAATATAATACTGATACAGTACTAATACAGTACTGAAACAGTACTAATATAATACTGATACAGTACTACTACAATACTACTACAGTACTGCAACAGTACTAATGCAATACTAATATAGTACTGATACAGTACTACTACAGTACTAATATAGTACTGATCTAGTACTGATATAGTACTGATAGAGCACTGATACAGTACTAATACAATACTAATACAGTACTAATACAGTACTAATATAGTACTTGTAGAGCTCTGACACAGTACTAATACAGTACTAATATATAACTGTTAGAGCACTGACACAGTAGTAATACAGTACTAATAAAGTTCTAATACAATACAACTACAGTCAAACATAGTACTGATACAGTACTACTACAGTACTGAAACAGTACTAATACAATACTAATATAGTACTGAAACAGTACTACTACAGTACTAATATAATACTGATACAGTACTACTACAGTACTGAAACAGTACTAATATAATACTGATACAGTACTACTACAGTACTAATATAGTACTACTACAGTACTGAAACAGTACTAATATAATACTGATACAGTACTAATATAATACTGATACAGTACTACTACAATACGACTACAGTACTGCAACAGTACTAATACAATACTAATATAGTACTGATCTAGTACTGATATAGTACTGATAGAGCACTGATACAGTACTAATACAATACTAATACAGTACTAATACAGTACTAATATAGTACTGGTAGAGCTCTGACACAGTACTAATACAGTACTAATAAAGTTCTAATACAATACAACTACAGTCAAACATAGTATTGATACAGTACTACTACAGTACTAATATAATACAGATACAGTACTAATACACATAGCACTAGATTTCAGACGTACATTTCAGAACTAAGACTAGAACACAGATTTAGAGTTAAGAGTAAATCCAAAACTAAGAGTAGTTTCAGAATTGAGTTGATTTAGAAGTAGATTCAGAACCTACAGTAGATCCAGAACTTACAGCAGATCCAGACCCAAGAACAGATCCAGAGCCTACAATAGATTCAGAACTAAGACTCAATTTAAAGCCTAGATTCAAAACCAAAAGTCGACTAGATTCAGAATTGAAACCTAGAATAGTTTCAGATCTAAGAACAGATCCAGAACCTAGTGAGGATTCAGAACTAAGTGTCAATCCAGAACTTATAGATGTTTAATTACTTACAGTAGATACAGAACTGAGCCTCTAACGATTTCCGCACAATTAATACTATGTTCTTCAGAAGATACATGTAGGTTCTCTGGTAGGTTTCATAGTCAATTCAATGCGTATATGTGTGTTGTAGATGTGGAGGTTCCCTGGTTCCCACCACTGTAAACACCTGAACCACTTCACACCAAGCCCACTCTGAATCTCTCTGTTTACACCTCACACACTCAGCTATGCAGGAATGTTGAAACACTACTCATCAAATCATTTAACGAGCACATTCAGGCACGAGAGAGTGACATCAGCCCGCAACCCGGAGCCGTTTGGCTTCTTTGGAAAGCGTTTCTCTAAAAATGGTTCCAATTTAAACACGGCCGTCCGTCCAATAACACCAGTTCCACTCTGCTGCCTTTCAGGAGACTGAATATGAGACCCCGGGACAAAGAGGACGGGGCAAAGGCCCACCACGTTAGAGCCTTCAAACCAAAACATGAGGCAATTTCAGGCAATGAGGCAGAACCGAGCATCATCTGTGCTGTTGAGACAGCTGAGATGTTGGACGCAGTAGATTGAGCTGCAATGCTGCATGACCTGATCCACCACCTCCCATTAGCCGAGGAGAGCCTGCTCACTCACTTCCAGTCTACTCTGACGACCTGCTTCTACGTCATACCCTCGTCTTCGTTTGGTCTTTTACCATCATCATCATCATCATCATGCGTTTATACTTCAGAGCTTCTTCCTGAAGATCAAAAGCACTGAATGAACCAGTGAAAAGGCCGACCCACCTTCCACTGAGCTTCTTTTAAACTAAATAATAAACAATAAACACTCTTAAATTATTATTAACTTTGATATAATGTTCCAACGTGAGCTGGTAGAGAATTTTTAAATCAGACAACCATAAGCCTGCACATGGCAAAGCACTGAAATCGGATAACAATATGAAGAGAGATAGAGAATGATAGAGAGAGGGGGATAGAAAGAAGAATAGAAATATAGAGGGAGTGATAAAAAGAGGAACAGAGAGTTAGAGAGAGAGAGAGATAGAAAGAGTGATGGAGCGAGGAATAGGTAGAGGGATAGAGAGATAGTGAGAGTTAGAGAGCGCGAGCTAGAAAGAGTGATAGAGAGAGGGATCGGTAGAGGGATAGAGAGAGAGGGAGTAGGACAGACCAAAGGTGATGTATTGTATTTTGTCTCAGGTGAGTGATAGAAAGAAGAGAGAGATATAAAGAGAGCAATAGAGCGATAGAGAGAGTGATAGTGTTAGAGAGAGAGATAGAGAGAGTGATAGAGAGAGAGAGCGATATAGATAGTGACAAATGGAGAGAGTGAGTGATACAGAGAGAGGGAGTAGGTGAGAACAGGGCTGAGGTCAGACTGAAGGTGATGTATTGTGGCTCAGGTGAGTGACAGATAGAGAGAGATAGAGAGTGATATAGAGAAACAGAGAAAGCAATAGAGCGATAGAGAGTGATATAGAGTTAGATAGTGATAGAGAATTAGAGAGAGTGACAAAGTTAGTAATAGTCATAGAGAGAGAGAGAGAGACAGAGTGATATATATATATATATATATATATATATATATATATATATATATATATATATATATATATATTTATATATATATATATATATATATATATATATATATATATATATATATATAATTGGCTGCCTGTTCTAATGAAGGAGCATTTGCCCGCATGCAAATGTATCTCAATCTACGTTGGTACCACATTGGTGTCAGAAGTGGGATAGTGTCTCCCGCCGCAGCTTAGAGTGAAATAAAGCTCAACAAACTCAAAAATCTATAAAAATTTTTTGCTACGCGGAAACAAAGTAAAATGAAGAAGTCGTATATAAACCCAAATCACAAACAATCAGACCGGACAGTCCAGTGGTGTAAACTGGTGAAAAATAAGTATATCGTCACTGTCCAATGAAAAACTGGAACTTTACAGGAAAGGCCAAAAACTGTCTTCACTTTCAATGTAAGTCAATGGAACCAGATTTTTTTCCAAGCCATTGTGGAGCATTTCTATTGGTCCATTCATCATGACATTGCCCCACCATGTAAACGGCAGCTGCTGCATTTAATTGGTGAAGAAAAACAGAAATCGATAAACATGATACATGAGTGAGCAGGTCATTAATTAAGTGTTACTGTGTGAGCTGTAAAGGACTGTTTGTAAATAAAACTGCAGTTGTCTGTTTATCTGCTTCTTTATGTGTAAACAGGGGTTCACTCGTCGTAGAGGACGTCTTATCTCTCGTTGCTCACTAGCAGCTCAACAGAGACCCAAACCACTCATACTGGAATGCCTGTAATTGACTTTGGCTCTGAAATATAGCTACCGCGAGTTCGATGGTAAGGTTTACTAAACCCAATCAATAACATAGTTCCTCGAGTTCCCTTCACTCAGCAAACACGACCCTGTCCTCCTCCAACCCATTCAGCCTCTCTAGTCTCCAAGTCCTCCTCCATTACTCCCGTCTACCCCCGTATATACCCTCTTAGCCTGTCCCAACTACACCAGAGGGGATACATGCACAGCCCCTGGGTAGATCTGAACGAACACTAAAATAGAAACACAGTCCCATGTGTCCCCCAGTCCAAAGAAGACTACAAAAGCTGGGGGGGTTTTGACAGTTTGGGGCGGGACATGGGCTTCCATCGTGACTTGGCAACATAGCTAGCGGTGGTAGCCTAGCGCTAGCTAGCTGTTTCTCCAGCTAGCGTCACCACAGCAGGCGGAAATGATCATACAGTTAAGCCCCGCCCACTTAGAGGGAAGATATGATTGGTCAGTTTTACTGTTTGAAATTGGTATGGCGCTGAATTAGAACTGCCTGGCCCCCTCTGTACATCAGACAACAGCGGGACCACCAATCACCAACATTCTGCGGAGACATCACAGTCCTTATAGGGGGGGACACAGACTCACAGGCTTCCACTTAACCCCTCACACTCCAACACAGACTGAATAGACACGCTTGAATAATTTATTTGTCCATATTTTTAGAATTATTTAAATTGAATATTTCAGGACCTCTGAGAAGGCGTAGAGGGCCATGACGGTTCCCCACTGGTGATAGGTTAGGGTGACGTACCTTCTCACAACTTTCTGAACTAAACTTTCACTCTGACGAGCGCTGCTCAGCTGGAAGAGTGGCCACTAGGGGGCACTGCAGAAAGACAATACTGGGTGTTTCCCAAGACGCTCCTGGGTGTTCCCAATGACTTCATTCTCAAGGAACCCTGAGTCATGTCACGGTATATACACCACCAAGCAGAAACCGCAGAAGGTCTAGGGGACCGACGGAGAGGTAACCCGTACCTGCTATGGCTGAAAGGCAACCAGGAGAAGAAGTTATTTATCAAAGCAGGTGATGGAAGAGTATGACGTGCCCCCCGATGCAGCTATGACGTTTTTATTCCTTCTAATGTATCTCCATTACATCTCCATTACACTCCAGCAGTAATGAATGGTGAGAAGGAAATCCCTCCCAGGGTCAATGCGGCATCACATGTCTGCGTTTTGTAACTACCACTTCAGTTCTATGGAGGGGGGGGTGCGAGGGGGGGTGGGTGCGAGGGGGGCTGTGGGGGGGTGTTCCTCTTTTGTAATCCATATACAGGCACATACAGTATGGAAAGACGCCGCAGGGTGTGTGTGTGTGCACCGAGTGTGGAGGACGAAGGCTTCTGGTGGGCTTTTGTGAGGTGCTGATGATGAGGAGCAGAGAAGAACCAGATCCAGACACAAGCCAGGCAAGGCGGCGCTCCACCTGAGAGAGGATTTAGAGTTTTCATCAACAACTATTACAAATAAAACATTCCCGACTCCTACCTTTTACTTCCAGTCACTCCGGCTTTATGAGGTCTACACTGAGTGACTGAAGGGTCCAGACGTCTCGTCCTACCTCCGGTTATTTAAGACAGAACACTTGCTGACACAGGTGTACAACCCCACTCAGCTCACCCAGCTATGTGCAACGGTGTGCTCTGGAGAAGATCACCATTCCCAAAACCCAGCATCAGCTGGAGGTGGGAAAAGCTCTTTAGGAGTTCTTTAGGAGGAGTTCAAGTCATGAGGCTTTGTTGAACACCTCTGGGACGAGTCAGAGCTCCATTGAACATAGTGAACATAGTTGAGATGAGTTGGACTTCATTTAAAATGAGTCAGAGTAATGAATCAGAGTTATGAGTCAGAGTAATGAATCAGAGTAATGAATCTCCTTTAGGAGAAGCTGGAGTGATGCAGCTTCTCTGAGCACCTTTGGGACGAGGTGGAGTGAAAAGGCTCCACTAAGCAACTTTGGGTTGGAGTTATGAAGCTGCACTGAATGCTACTGAGATGAGCTACTGTGATTATGGTTCCACTTTTGAGATGAACGTAGTTGAGATGTTCACCATTCCCAAAGCCAAGCATCAGCTGGAGGTGGGAAAAGCTCTTTAGGAGTTCTTTTGAGGAGCTCAAGTCATGAGGCTTTGTTAAACACATCTGGGGCATCAGCTGGAGGTGGGAAAAGCTCTTTAGGAGTTCTTTTGAGGAGCTCAAGTCATGAGGCTTTGTTAAACACATCTGGGGCATCAGCTGGAGGTGGGAAAAGCTCCAGCAACTAAACAGAGTGGTGGACGAGTGTGATCAGGACCACACCTGCATCATCCTGCCGCACACTGAATAGCTGGAACTGTTCTATAGTGGCTTTGCTCTAAACTGCTGGAACTACTTTTTTGGGCGGACTTGAGTCTGGCAATGTTAAGTCTTGATATGCTATGTATTCTTTAATACACAGTATTGATTAGTAATTGATTGTTTACTGTAAACATCGGTGGGTTATTTTGTGTTGTGTTTGAACCTATGATCACTAGAGGGCAGTGTTGTAATCTCTCCTTAGCTGTAAGAATCTTCTTCTCCAACATAAACAAGTAGCGTTAAGGCGCACCGCTAACGTTAGCCTTAGCAAACCTACACATATGGTTGGATTCAGATTCAACAGGATATAAAGAGCAGCTGTCGTGTTTATATGATATAGAAAAATGAAAATTGGAATCAAAGATGGAGACTCGTTTTTCTTGAACAGTGAGTATGTGGTAGTGTGTTATTATAGTATAACTATATTGTTATTATTTTTTTTATTTATTTAGTTTTTGAAATATCAACTCCATTCCAACTCCAGAGTGTCCGGTCTGATTGCGTGATTCGGACTTGTTTACAGCTTTTTGATTGGGCGCAGATTCCGGAAAACAACAGATATTTCCGTATTTTTTTCCTATAGAGAACGAATGGGATGGAAAGTGTAAGCCAACCTACTGAACTTCTGCTCGACCGACAAAACTTTTTCACATACACTGACTCAGAGCGGACCCCCGACCACGACTGCAGTGTTGTTTAGACCTGCACTCGTCTGTTTGTCATGTTTTTCCATCCCTCTTTTTTCACCATAGAGTCTCATTCATTTTCTGAAACACCCAAACATCATAGTATCATTTAACCTACAGCCTCCAAACTGGCTGTACTCACTCAGAGCAGATCCCCAAACACTAATCCACAAACATACTGACCTGCACTCCTCTACTTGTCGTTTATTCATCCCTCGTTCCTCCCATAGGGTCCCATTCAGTTTCAGCCAAACCCAAACATCACAATTCTGTTAAACCTACAGCCTCCAAACTGCCTGTACTCACTCAGAGCTGAAGCCCAAACACACTGACCCGCACTCCTCTACTTGTCGTTTATTCATCCCTCGTTCCTCGCACTGCTTAAGCTGCAGAACCATTCTCGCCAACATACGGTTCTAATGAAAAAGTTTTATTTTGCTGAACTGCTAGAATAGCGGTACAGTAGAACACTGGTCTGCGGTGGACGTTCACCATAGCATGCCACCTGGTGTTGTGCTGCGTAAATACACTCAGAATTATTTGAATGAATGAATTTCTCCTGAATCTCACGGACCCGTCCAGAACGTCTTGGCTCTCCGGGTGAAGAAAAGAGATGTGAAGTGTGCTGGGGGGGCTCCAACATGCAAGGCTCATTATAAACCCTCTGAACTATAAGAGTGGGCTGCAAAGAAGTTCTCATAAGTCATTAAACTGCCAACTGCTCTGTAAATGGGGATCTTCTGGAAGAGGAACGACTAAAGCTTCCATCCTAATGAAACTGAGAGTGGAGCATGACGGGCAGTCACGCCAGCCGCGTTCAAAAGATGTTAGAAAATAAAGAAACATCTGAGGGTCCGGTCACGTCGGCCCACTTCACGCAGAGCGAGATTAAATGATTTAAGCTGTAACAGCTTGTCCCATCTGCCATCCCGTACGCACTCGGCACAGCACATCACACGCCACGGGGCCCCGTGATGTCATGTTCTGCCTCGTATCCCAGAATTCCACACACCTGCAGCGGATTAGCCTGGGGGAGGGGGTACAAAGCAGGGCTGGACCCCCGGGCGCCCAATTTCTCTTCTATACGATGCCAGGGTTACATTTCCTGATCGTATCTGCGCTGATATGTTTCAAAGGGCTCAACCTTTTCAGAGTTTATCTAGAACGTAGAGAACTGCAACCACATCCATTTCCATCTCCTCGCTGTTCAAAGAAAAACATCTCCATTTTCATAAAAAAAAAAAAAATCCACAGCACTTGAACACAACAGCTGCCCTTAACCAATAGAAACGCTCCAAATTTGCTTGGAAAAAAATTCTGGTTCCATTGACTTACATTAAAATCAAATAAGGTTTTTGTTTTCTTCTATAAAGTTGCCATGTTGGACCACAACGATCTAGTAGGTAGTTCTTACTCCATCATCAGCTCAAGATCTGATCTACTTCTCTCACAATAACATATTCATGTTACTTTGTATTGTATGTCTGATTATTTACATCTGTTCTAATCAGATCTGCTGTTCTTACTTGTGATCAGACACTTACAAATCAGATAAGTACTTCTAAGCTATCAGCTCAGGTACCTCAGACTGGGCTGAGTGATGGTGGGGAAGGAGGACCGTCCCACCCACACTGAAGAGCGGCTGTGAAATCGCTGGGGATCGAACTCACAGAGCCGATGGCAGGTCTAGACTTCCAGATCGCTGGCACTGATCCGTATTTCTAGAAACAAGATGTCCTGCACCTGAACATATCTAGAACATTTGTAGAATGTTTAGCTGATCTTGAATCCTATTTTTTAGAACATTTCTAGAATCTCCAGTCAGCCTTAAATTTGATTTCTAAAACCATGTATGCACCTCTAGAATATTTAATCGGTCCTGAAATGTACTGTTATGAACTTCTTCAAAATGAATCTGATTTCTAGGACCTTCTAGGTGACCTTTCTAGAATTTTCTAGAACGCATTGATCAGATAAGCACGTCTAAGCTCAGGTACCTCAGACTGGGCTGAGTGATGGATCGACGGTGACTCTGATAAAAGTACGTTTCATCCAATGTCCTCAGAGGGAGGAGCTTAAACACAAGGAACATATTCAATGAGAACACAGACAAGTCAGCATATGAGGTGCCCCCTGGCTGCGAGCTAGGGTACCTAACAGGTTGGGGACTTAATAAAACTTGATTGAGTGGGATTATCATGGAGGACTCGTTGAAGCAAAAGTTTTAAAATGAAAGCACATACAATGACATCATCGTCCATCTGTGGTCTTTAATTAAAAAACAAAAAAACAAAAACACCCTCCATACAAAAGTATATATACACAGTGTCACATTGCATTCTATGGAAACAGCATTTTTCTAGCATTCGTTTTAAATTACAGTCCATATCAACAGTTCACAAACCACAGCGCTCCATCATGATCCCAGAACAGAAAACAAAAAACAGGATGTGACATTTGGGAAACTAAACTAAACTAAACTAAACTAAACTAAACTAAACTAAACTAAACTAAACTAAACTAAACTAAACTGAAATGTTGTGACTCACTTTCTGAAAGCGATGGTGGAGGGAAATGAATGGTGTGTAAGTGCTATTAGAGATGAACACTGCTAGAAACGGAGGCTTAAAGCTTCACAGCCACACAGGCTCCGCCCACAAACATGCTCTTCCATAGCTACTGCTGTGAAGCTGCCGAGCTTTACAGAACACTGCAAAAAACCCATTAACCTTAACGAGAAACCACAGGACCCAGTGTACATCCCAACACCGGTTTCCATCAGCAGCAGTAGCTACGAAAAGGGGCGGAGCTCGACTACACTCTTCCAGGACGAGACAGACACGATGGAGAGACACGATGGAGAGACACGATGGAGAGACACGATGGAGAGATGATTAAACGGAAAGCCACTGCGACAGCATGCGGTGCCTGAAACCTGCTTCCAGCTCGAAACACTGCTCAGTTCTGGAGAGATGAATTTGAGAAACGGGTCTGAAAGAGTTAACGTTACAAATAAAACCTAAAGAACGGTTCTGCACAATCCCTGCCGATTTCCTGACCCCCAGTTCTAGACTGATTCTAGAAGTGACACTCACGGTGATCTAGCCTCCCCTGAATCCCATTTCTGGAAACCCTATCCCTATCCTGTCCTTGCCAAAGAGATCTAGAAAACGTCTGGAACTTTTAGCGCCTGATTTAAATTTGTAGAATCCTGTAGACACGACTAGAAGGTCTAGACTTCCAGATTGCTGGCACTGATCCGTATTTCTAGAAACCCAAGATGTCCTGCACCTGAACATATCTAGAACATTTCTAGAATGCTTAGCTGATCTTGAATCCTATTTCTAGAATTTTCTTGAACACTTGCACTTGCCTGCTATTTCTGAAACATTTCTCAAGTCTTCAGTTGGCGTAGAATTTGATTTCTAGAACCATTTTTGCACATCTAAAATATTTAATCTGTCCTGAAATCTGCTGTTATAACCTTCTTCAAAATGAATCTGATTTCTAGGACCTTCTAGGCGACCCTAGAAATCATGTGCTAGTTTATGGTCTGCAAATTTTTTCTAGAATATTCTGTCTGTCTTGAATCCTGCTGTTAAAACATTGAAACCTACCACTTCCTTCCATGGCAATTTCGAGAACATTTATTAAGTATTATTGGTTTTACATTTGATTTCAAGAATCTTCTAGAAAACTCTGGATGTCGATCTCTGGAAACGTTCTAGAATATACCTTGAATCATAAAACTTGCACTTGACTATGGTTTCTAGAACATTTCAACTCTTGAAACCCCACAGTTAGAAAAGATTTCTAAAAGGTTTCTAGAATATTTAGTCGGTCCTGAATCCTACTGTTACAGTCTTCTTCAAATTGAGTTTTGCTATGATTTTCAGAAGACTTGCAAAAAATCTTCAGTTGCCTTGGAATCTTCTTGAAAACTCTGGGTGTCGTGCACTTAAATACAATTTCTAGAACACTTCTAGACTCTTAGATTAGCTGATAACCTCTGGGTAACTCTGTTGGCAACTCCAGAAACCATTCACTAGTGTAAGGTTTGTAGACTTGTAAAAATCTTCAGTTGCCATGGAATCTTCTTGAAAACTCTAGACGTCCTGCATTTAATTAACCTTTGGATAATTCTGTAGGCAACTCCAGAAACCATGCACTAGTGTAAGATTTGTAGAAAAAACTTAGTATATTCAGTTGCTCTTAAATCCTGTTACAAACTTGGAAACTCTAGATGTACACTACATTACAATTTCGAGAACATTTCTCAAGGAAACTCCAGATGTCCCGTGTCTGAGATTGACAATTTGCTTGATTTCTAGAACACTTCTAGAATCATCAGTTGGCCTTGATTCTGATACCTAGAACTTTCTAGTAACTCTAAAAGCCCTGCAGTTGGTAAAAAAAACATTCAGCTGTTCTTGAATCCTACTGTTATAATCTTCTTGAAAACTTTGTCTTTAACTATGATTTTAAGATTTTATGAAAATCCTTGGAAAACCTAGAACATTTCTAGAATCTTCAGTTAGCTGTGAATCTGATCTTTAGAACCTTCCAGGCAACTCCAGAAACCCTGCACTAGTCACAGAACTCTAGAAAATTTCTAGAGTCTTCCGTCTGTCTTGAAGTGAATTTTTGAAATCTTGAAAACTCTAATCTTGCACTACGATTTCTTGAACCTTTCTTGCACATTTCTTCTTGGCTTTACATTTGATTTCAAGAATCTTCCAGAAAGGTCTAGTTGTCTAGAAATGTTGTGCACTGTGGCAAGAGTCCTTCTCGGTTGTCCTGCATGGAACCAGCCGGATGAATCAGCCTGCGGAGAGTGGGAAGCTGCGTGTACGTGTATGCACTCCAGGCTCTAGAAGAGTGCGTGGGAGTGCGTCACTGGTGCAGATTTTGCTCACCCCTCAACTCCACCGTGGAGATCTTCTCACGGCATCATAGAGAGGAATCCGAGTCTCACACCTCCAACCTCTCCAACACACACTCGCCAAGAAGACGCCCGCCAAGCATTTCAACCACAAACATTCTTATTTATTTCGTTTGAAAGGATTATATTATAGAAATGCTTCGAGAAGTGCAAATTGGTCAGTAATCCAGATATTTCCTAATAACAGTAATAATAATAATAATAATAATAATAATAATATCTCTTTATGCAATGTCTATGTTCAACGCAGTCAGGGCTCGGCCTTATGAGGACAAGACCCGCCTTCTGGAGGTCTGTTCCAGCATCTTTCAACCGATCTCTATTCGGGAAATCTGTATCATAGGGTCAAATACCATGGACGGTAATTCCGACACATTCCCAGACACGTATAGCAGAAGCCAGTGGGACTACTGAACAAATAAGCTAACTGTATTCCAGGAATCCACAGCTGTATCGGAAATCTACTGACATTAGCAGATATTCCGGTATCGGACAGCGGTTTAGATTGGACTGATGTTTGATGACGTGGCTGCTGAGGAGCAGTATGTTTAGGTGACGCTGGGATTCCTTGCAGTGTATTTATACCATTCGATTTTTCCGTAATGCCAATCCAGCTCAACCTTTATGCACGAATAATGGTAGGGTCAAATACTGGATATCGGAATTGGCCTACAATTTTCATAGGATCCCTGTCCCATTCCAACAGTACAGGCATTCCGGTTGCTTCTAATTTCTCTTACGCTTTCTGGTATCCAAGGCAACCGGACGGAGCTTCTCAAAACTCTACTGACATTCCTAGTGGTAACATCCATTGTTGGATAATTTGCACAAATTCTTTCTTTTGGAAAACTACTCCGAGATTCACAGCTTCATTTACAACTTCCGATATATGTTTTGCATAAACCTTTACAGACAGAATTCCGCGATTGCCCACTGGCTTCCACAATAAGAGAGATTCAAGGTAACGTTCTTTCTGTTGTTGGGAAATACGTCGAAGTTTCTGTCCACGGTATTCGGCTGCATGCTCATAGAGATAAGGTTCAATACGCTGCCGAGTATTCCTCTGACCTCTCGAGTCCCTCCCATGCCCTCGGGTCCACGTTCCGGTCATTTGTCCGAGTTTTTCCTCGGCCGTCGGAAGCTGGACATGTTCTCGTTTAGTGCATAGATGCGTCGGGAGAATTCCTCGAATCCAGCGGCGTCCAGCTCTCCTAGAACCTGATCGTCGCTTTCCACGGCGACGGCGTGCTCGACAGGAATGCACGGAAAATCCTCCAACCTGGCGCCTCCGCTCAAGCCCAACCCTAACCCCAACCCCAATCCCAGACCAAGGCCTAAACCTGTGGCTTCAGTGCCCATAATTTCCTCCGCTTGCTCAACGGCGGCGATTCCCACATTCACGCCATTCCCAGGCACGGCCGATCCATTCATGGTGCCTGGAAGCTGGCTCGCCGAGGCCTCTTCCATCAGAGATCCTGCAGGGAGGCCATCTGGAGGTTTGGCTTCTTCTCCAAGCTTTTTATCCCGATCAACCTCAACATCTGCCTCGGCTGCTTCGCTCGGCGGCCCAACCGCTTCCTCTACCTTCGCTTGGCCGTCCGCCTCCAGGGTCTTGGCTAAATCGATGCTGGCGTCCAGAGAGGAGCTCAGAAGGCCGGGAGGCTCCGGCGGAACTTCCTGGACGGCTACGGGGTCGTGCTGGGCCGTGGCCGTGCGATAGCTGGGCGGAGGCGTTTGCATTTCTTTGTATTTCTGCTTATCCGCCTCCGAGCTTGCTCTTTTGCGGGTTCCTCGGTCCGGAGAGGCCGGGAAACCCATCTCGGAGGCAGCGGAAACGCTCAGGTGAGACTTCACAGGGACCGGGATGGAGCTGGAGACGTGGTGGCGATCGCTAAAAGAGAGAGAGAGAGATTTATATTTATATACAGTTATGACATATGGGAGGTAATTCATTCCTACAGGACCGGTTTTCCAACCTCTCATTATCCCAGACAATTAAACAGGCTGAGCAGCTCCACATGGCTAGCCCTGTAGCTGCAGTGCTACAAACTAAAGAACACCAAACATGTCATGGCTGATGGACTACATTTCTACTTTGGGGGGCGTTCGGCGGTGGGGGCGTTTGGTGTGGGGGGCACGGTTTAAACTTGGACTTTAGCCGAACCGTTGCTTTATTGCAGGCCTCGTCTGAGCACGGATGTGGAACAAAGGCCGAGGGTGTGAAGACACTTATGTCAGTGCAGCCATTGATGTGCGTGATGGATTGCGTCGTAACTCATTCACATACACAGCTGTTGTTCTGCACATATCATTCCGAAACACGGGGCCCTGAAAAACACTGGGATACGCCAACTGCCTGCCATTCCACGGATCCATCTTCAACAGCGTGTGATCAATAACACATATTCACATACAGAACAGCTGCTCCGAGTTCTGCTCTTTCACATTCAGCTATAAGACTCAACTGACTCAACACCACCACCACCCACCCCAACACCACCCACCCCAACCAACAGTCCTCTCAACCCAGCCTGCACAGTCCTCAACTGACCTACTCAAGCTCCGCCCACAGACTCAGTTTATATACAATACCTACATTTAGAGTTATACATTCAACCTAATGAGAAACTGTAACTCAGTTTATATACAATACCTACATTTAGAGTTATACATTCAACCTAATGAGAAACTGTAACTCAGTTTATATACAATACCTACATTTAGAGTTATACATTCAACCTAATGAGAAACTGTAACTCAGTTTATATACAATACCTACATTTAGAGTTATACATTCAACCTAATGAGAAACTGTAACTCAGTTTATATACAATACCTACATTTAGAGTTATACATTCAACCTAATGAGAAACTGTAACTCAGTTTATATACAATACCTACATTTAGAGTTATACATTCAACCTTATGAGAAAAGGTAACTCAGTTTATATACAATACCTACATTTAGAGTTATACATTCAACCTAATGAGAAACTGTTACTCAGTTTATATACAATACCTACATTTAGAGTTTTACATTCAACCTAATGAGAAACTGTAACTCAGTTTATATCACAATATGTGTTTACTTGATAAAAATGGTACTGAATTACAGAAAGTTCTGATAAATATATCCAAACGATTATCACGCAGCTGCTTTTGCTAACTAGACCTTGACTCTCCGGATTGCAAACTAAGAGTGAAAAACAAACCTAACTGAGAAAACGTGTAGTTCCAGTCTGATTCCAGATGTTGCAGGTGAGCTGAATTCGGAGAAACCAGAACCTTCTCTGGCGAAACGCTAGAAATCAAGTTTAATTATTAAAGAGAAACTGCACTGCGACCTGCGCCTCACACCTGTCCTTCATTAGCTCCGTCCACGCCGGAGCCCAGCGCCGGGGGACAGTACGTACCCCAACCTTCCATTAGCCGGAGACAGCGCAGACCCATCCTCATCACCCACACGCCCTTCCTGCTGAGTTCAAACCAGTGATTCACAGTTAAAGACCAGCTCGCACTCACCACTGACCCACCCAGCTCAGCACTCACCACTGACCCACCCAGCTCAGCACTCACCACTGACCCACCCAGCTCAGCACTCACCACTGACCCACCCAGCTCACACTCACCACTGACCCACCCAGCTCAGCACTAAACACTGCCCCTCCCAGCTCAGCACTCACCACTGACCCACCCAGCTCAGCACTCACCACTGACCCACCCAGCTCAGCACTCACCACTGACCCACCCAGCTCAGCACTCACCACTGACCCACCCAGCTCAGCACTCACCACTGACCCACCCAGCTCACACTCACCACTGACCCACCCAGCTCAGCACTAAACACTGCCCCTCCCAGCTCAGCACTCACCACTGACCCACCCAGCTCAGCACTCACCACTGACCCACCCAGCTCAGCACTCACTACTGACCCACCCAGCTCAGCACTCACCACTGACCCACCCAGCTCAGCACTAAACACTGACCCACCCAGCTCAGCACTCACCACTGACCCACCCAGCTCAGCACTCACCACTGACCCACCCAGCTCAGCACTAAACACTGACCCACCCAGCTCAGCACTCACCACTGACCCATCCAGCTCAGCACTCACCACTGACCCACCCAGCTCAGCACTCACCACTGACCTTCAAAAGTTTGGGGACCTCTATCCCTACTACACATTGATAGAGACACAGCTGATCGCCCGTTCGCTCAAAGGCCAATCAAATTTCTTCATTACTTTCTTCTCCAGGACGCTGGTGGCTCCAGGCGCCGTGGCCTTGACCCCTGCTAATAATTAATGAATAGCCTGCTGTGTCACATTTATAAACCTGGGACTAAATAGGAGCTCTCGCTCAAACCTTCGGGCATATATAGTATCATACAACAGCTTTTGTGCCATGCTCTGGAAAGAACACACTTTAACACAGAAACATTTTAAAATACTGTGCTCTCCTTTTGGGTGGCATGAATCTTTAAGTCCTCACTTATGCGGGAAGGTCAGGTTGATATCATATAACTGCTAAAGAAAGCACTCTTGCACCAATGTTTTGCAAGAAGCAACTAAAAAACAAGCCCTGCTAGCCTCCAGGAGCTGGAGATACGGACCAGAATCAAGCAAATGTGTATCCTACTTGGGCGCACCGCAGGCGGCCTTGCTGAGACTCTTGGTTTGGAGCAATTAGACCAAAAATTTTAGTTACTGACTTCAATCTATATATAGTTATAGGAGGTTATACTGCTTCTCCAACCACACAGGACCTTTTATAGTACCTCGTCTGGAAACCAGAGACTACAGTGCTCAGTATCTGATGGTTGAAGCTCTGTAAACCAACATGACGAAACCTTTCCATCGAGTCCTGGACTGCAATGTTAGCCTTCTGCCAGAATCAGAGGACTCATCACCTGCAGTCCTCTCTGACAGGTCCATCATGAATGGAGACTGAGATCTTCTCTAAACTATCATTAACAGCGTCTCAGAATCAGACAGTGTATTTATAACATCTACTGTAAGAACTTTCTGGGAGGAGCTTTTAGAGGTGGACGTCTGGTTCCATTCACCACCACTGTAAATGATTCTGACTCTGAATTATGCAGGAATTTTGAAAGTCAGTGGAGTTTCTGTTTAAGCACCTGAACGGTTTGAGTGCTGATTAGTGATGACATCACAGTAAAGGCATGACGTGGGGCTTGTGGCAGGTGTTCCTACAGTTTTTGCTGTTTGCTGGAATTGGGGTAATATCTAAACAGCTTTCTGTTTAATTAAATTTAAGTAAATGCTGTAAATTGATATCAGGTATATATGAGTCCTCACAGTTATGAAGGCCAAAAACAAAGCAGAAGATCGAGATTCCAGGTTCTCCATAGAAATACGAAGAAGCAGAAGTTTGTGAACAGATTCCAAACTAAATCATTACACTGCCTGATAATTAGTCCCAGTCTCAGAGCTGAAGTCAAGCGAGACATCCAGTGAGGACCAAATGAGGGCCGTGGTGAGCAGAACCAGAGCGGCAGGCAGGTTCTGGAGGCGTATCGGTCCAGCGCTGAGAGGAACTTCAAAGAGCGGCACGTCACCGAGGGCCAGGAGGAGAACCGACTTCTGAACGTTATTAGGAACAAAACACAGGCGCTATGGACGCGGTTCAACATCTGATTACGTCTCTGATTCCAATTAATCCCAGTTTTCCTCTGACAGCTCGCTACGACGCTCAGTCGGGCTAAAACAACACGAACCAGCCGTCTTCTCTCCCACCACTGTCAGAGTCCATTAACCAAACGCACCCTGTTAATACAGTCCTGTGTTTGGGAACCCCAGCCAGCCCCAGCCCCCCACACCTATACCCCCCCCCCCTCGCCTAGCCCACCACCCTACGCCAAAATTTGTTCACTGTAGAGGAAGTTCTCCGTTTCTTGCAGCAGCTCTCTGTCAAACATCACCCGCTCTGAAAATGAACATATATATATATATATATATATATATATATATATATATAGAGAGAGAGAGAGAGAGAGAGAGAGAGAGAGAAAGAAAGGAGAGAGAGAGTAAGAAAGAGAGAGAAAGGGGAAACAGAGAAAGAAGAGAGAGAGAGAAAGGGGAGAGAGAAAGAAAGAAACGGGAAATAGAGAAAGTATAAAGAAATAGAGAGAGAGAGAGATAAAAAGAGTAGAAGAGAGAATTATAGAGATAAAGGGAAAGAGAAGGGAGTAGAGAGAAAGAAACAGAGAAAGGAAGGATAGAGAGAAAGAGAGAGATAAAGAGAGTGGGAGAGAAAGGGAGAGAAGAAGAGAGAGTGATAGAGGGAAAGAGAAGGGAGTAGAGAGAGAGAGAGAAAGGGGAGATAAAGATCGAGAACGAGAGAGAGAAACAGAGAAAGGGGAGAGAGAAAGAAAGGAGATAGAGAGAAAAGGAGAGAAAGAGAGAAGGGGGAGAGAGAGAGTAAGAAAGAGAGAGAAAGGGGAGACAGAGAGAGAGAGAACAAGAGAGAGAAACAGAAAGGGGAGAGAGAAAGAAAGGAGATAGAAAAAGAGAAAGAGAAAAAGGGGAGAGAGAGAGAGAGAGTAAGAAAGAGAAGGGGGAGAGAGAGAGAGAGAGAACAAGAGAGATAAACAGAGAAAGGGGAGTGAGAAAGAGAAATGGGAGAAAGAGAGAGAAAGGGGAGAGAGAGAGAGAGAGATAGAGAGAGGGAGGACGGAGAGAGAGTAAAAGAGATGAAGGCTGTGAGCTGGTAGCTGATTGGTGGGAGAGCAGCGTGAATTCCTCGTTAGTCTTGTGTTTCAGAGAACACGTTTAACTACGACTGATTCATTTAATACACCAGATGACTGGAACTCCCACCCACAACCCAGCACACCCCCCACACTGCCCAGCACACCCCCCACACTGCCCAGCACACCCCCCACACTGCCCAGCACAACCCCCATTAGCCCAACACCCCCCCCACCCGGGCCCACGTTTACTGCCCCTGTGGTGCAGCTTCTCTTGTTAGTCTTCTTAAGTTATCATTAAGTTTTACAGCAGCTCCGGTTCCCTCAGAGCTCCTGAGGCTGATTAGAGCTAATAAAAGACGCTCGAGCAGCACCGCCCACACACTGACCCACATCTGACCAGCCCGTCCACAACGGTCCAGAACTCCAAACCTCAGCACTCAGCGCCTCTCACAACACTGCTCCTTATATCTCTACCAGTCTGTACGCGTCCTGTGTCTCTCAGGTCTTCAGAGAAGACCCCTGTATAAACATACACTTAATAATATAACTAGGCAGAGTGTAACCATAGAAACGAGTGTAGTGTAACTATAGAAATGGGTGTAGTGTAACTATAGAAACAGTGTAGTGTAACTATAGAAATGAGTATAGTGTAACTATAGAAACGAGTGTAGTGTAACTATAGAAACGAGTGTACTGTAACTATAGAAATGGGTGTAGTGTAACTATAGAAATGGGTGTAGTGTAACTATAGAAACGGGTGTAGTGTAACTATAGAAATGGGTGTAGTGTAACTATAGAAACGAGTGTAGTGTAACTATAGAAATGAGTGTACTGTAACTATAGAAACGGGTGTAGTGTAACTATAGAAATGAGTGTACTGTAACTATAGAAATGGGTGTAGTGTAACTATAGAAATGAGTGTAGTGTAACTATAGAAATGAGTGTAGTGTAACTATAGAAATGGGTGTAGTGTAACTATAGAAATGAGTGTAGTGTAACTATAGAAATGGGTGTAGTGTAACTATAGAAACCTTCATCTCACCCAACACTAACCTTCATCTCAGCCACCAACAGAATTAGAACACAAGCTGCAGGCGTTTGTATTTTCTCACAGGGAGCAGCTGAAGGTTTTCATCATGCTGGGAGGCTCTGGTCCCCAAAATACACACATAAAGCACATAGAGACTTAGTCCAGGATCCAACTAGTCCTGGAATTTGCTAAGCCAAATATTTTCTGGGCTTCATCCAAACTCCTTCTGGACTGTGGTATGGGTCACACAACCGGATCAAACCACACAGAAACTCTCAAACACAAACAGGACAGGCTTTGATGTGCTGCCACCGATTCAGCTGCTCTCCTTCTCCACTGAAGACGAAGACGGTCTGAAACGGAGAAGAACCCGGACACTTCAGGGTTTCCTGTGAAGAGTCCAGAGGAGCAGGCTGTTCTGATTATCTGCTACAGTAGGAGGGCTGTTCTGGACACCAGAGCGAACCCTGTCCAGGCTGTTTACTATGTAAGCGTTTACTTTAGTGAGCTGCGGTGTTTACATCAGTGATGAAGCAGTTTTAGTCGTCCTCCTGGACGCCGGGCGTAAATCTCCGTCTCTGAATACGACCACGGACTTTAATAAAGAGCAAATCCGACCGAGGCCCTGAGATCCTGCAGCGGATTAGATAGGTGCCCTGAGGCTCATTCAGGAAACCTTCCGGCACATGAACATCATATTAGCCTGAATTTGTGTCCGAGTTAAAAAATACTAACAGTTTAAACTCAGACGCACGTCTTATTCATTAATGTATAGTTACTGCAGTCCGATCTCTTTATTTACATCTGATCATCACATAAAACAGCTATCAGACTCACTGACGAAGCTGATTAAACCTTCAACGCGTCTACGGCTGCACTCTAATTGGCTATCCTTACTTACACCAGTCATGCACTGATTGGCTATCCTTACTTTTATAAGCTACACCCCTATTGGCTGTTCTCACTTTGGCCAGGTCTGATTGGCTATCCTCACTGTGATCAGCTGTGTTCTGATTTGTTAGCCACACTTTTATTAGCTGTGCTCTGATTGGATATTCTCACCTACACCAGTCGTGCTCCGACTGGCTATACTTACTTTCATCAGATAAGCTGTGATTGGCTAACCTCACTTTTGCCAGCCGTGCTGATTGGCCATCCTCTCTTGTGCCAGCCATGCTCTGATTGGCCATCCTCACTTTTGCCAGCCATGCTCTGATTGGCTATTCTCACTTTTACCAGCCATGCTCCAATTGGCTATCCTCACTTTTGCTAGCCATGCTCTGATTGGCTAACCTCACTTTTGCCAGCCGTGCTGATTGGCCATCCTCTCTTGTGCCAGCCATGCTCTGATTGGCTATTCTCACTTTTGCGGGCCATGCTATGATTGGATATCCACACTTTTGCCAGCCATGCTCTGATTGGCTATCCACACTTTTGCCAGCCATGCTCTGATTGGCTATCCTCACTTTTGCTAGCCATGCTCTGATTGGCTATTCTCACTTTTGCCGGCCATGCTCTAATTGGCTATGTTCACTTTTGCCAGCCATGTTCTGATTGGCTTTCCTTACTTTTGCCAGCCATGCTCTGATTGGCCATTCTCTCTTGTGCCAGCCATGCTCTGATTGGTAATCCTAACTTTCATCAGCCTGGCAACCACCTGGAATACAGTTGCAACATCCTAGCAAGCACCTTTAACTCCAAAGAAACCACCTGGAAAGGTCTTAGCAAGCATTTGAGATCATGACAATTACCCTAGCAACATCATAGCAACCATCTAAGATATCTAAGATATACTGTTGTAGTTCATTTGTATTATAACCATTGCTTAATAAAGCAGTAATAAGCAGTTCATTACCAGCTAATGGCTCCACAAGGTTTAATAGGAGCTGCAGACTGTTCTCCCAGAAACACTGGAGGAATGGGAAACTCGGAGAGGAACACAGAGACTCGGCCTGTGCAGATGTGAAGCAACGCTGCGTCCACTGAGGACCCTCAACCCGCCGCGGACCAGACCAGCGGAACGC
>CM038720.1:2022810-2025310 GCA_021613375.1 Megaleporinus macrocephalus | reverse complement strand
CGTCGCCCCCTACGCTTCCTGTAGTGTATTACAGTCTGTCAGAACCACCGTCGCCCCCTACGCTTCCTGTAGTGTATTACAGTCTGTCAGATGAAACAATAGACGGGGCTGTTCTTCATGTGATGAATCAGATGCGGCTGCTATAAAGGACTGTGGAATTGTGCTGATGAGAGCGAGTGAAGCTCCGGGTCAGTCGTATAATTAGGAATTTCCCAGAGGAGAGCGCAGACCGTGGACTCCGGAGGACGTAAACAGATCAAACGTTAATAAGGAGCATTGAGTAATTCATCTGTGAAACATAAACCATCTGCATGGATCTCCCTAGACAGAGGCAGGAAGAGGGAGAAGAATCCATGTTTTCCCAATATGTGGATAATCCTGGCTCTAATTCTCCGCGAGAACAAAGCCGAGATCTGCTGGCTGGCTGCTCGCTGTCCAGCGCTCGGCACCGCTATCCATAAAGGACTTTCCTTCATCAGCGTCCACACCATAGAGCAGTGAAGACATCACACTACAGAATCACACATCCAGCAGCTTCCTGAAGTCCTTCTCCACCAGGACTGCATACACAAACACTCAGGAACGAGGTCCAGCTCTGATTGGTCCATCAGCAGTAATCTAATTCAGCAGGGCTGATCAGATGAATCAGGTATCAGACCATTAGTACAAAAACACTGAACTTCCTGGTATAATATTATAAAAACTCTGACATACACAAACGATACACTTCCTGTAGAAATATTATTGTATTTGATCTAATCTTAGTTTTTATCTGATCATATAATACTTACTGCCCCATAAACAGCTTTTAAAGAGCCCATAGCATCCTACAGCGGCCTACATATCAGACAGTGTTCAGGTTAAAGGCAGGATATCAGACTGACTGTGTTTAGGTTAAAGGCAGGATATCAGACTGACTGTGTTTAGGTTAAAGGCAGGATATCAGACTGACTGTGTTTAGGTTAAAGGTAAGATATCAGACCGTGTTCAGGTTAAAGGCAGGATATCAGACCGTGTTCAGGTTAAAATTAGGATATCAGACCGTGTTCAGGTTAAAGGCAGGATATCAGACCGTGTTCAGGTTAAAGGCAGGATATCAGACCGTGTTCAGGTTAAAGGCAGGATATCAGACCGTGTTCAGGTTAAAATTAGGATATCAGACCGTGTTCAGCTTTAAAGGCAGGATATCAGACCGTGTTCAGGATAAAGGCAGGATATCAGACCGTGTTCAGGTTAAAATTAGGATATCAGACCGTGTTCAGGATAAAGGCAGGATATCAGACCGTGTTCAGGTTAAAATTAGGATATCAGACCGTGTTCAGGATAAAGGCAGGATATCAGACCGTGTTCAGGTTAAAATTAGGATATCAGACCGTGTTCAGCTTTAAAGGCAGGATATCAGACCGTGTTCAGGATAAAGGCAGGATATCAGACCGTGTTCAGGTTAAAATTAGGATATCAGACCGTGTTCAGCTTTAAAGGCAGGATATCAGACCGTGTTCAGGATAAAGGCAGGATATCAGACCGTGTTCAGGTTCAGCTCCCTGCTGCAGGTTTAATGCCTCTATATTTCAGGTCTCTGGCTCTGCGCGCTGGAAGGGGGGTCTGGATGCGGGTCTGTCGTGGGACGCAGGCGGGGTGGGGTGGGGGCCGATATGGAATCGCTATAAAAGAAATCTGCAACTAACGTAAAATGAAAGGAATGCGTTTCCCCGCTCAGCCGAGCCTTCCCCGCGGCCCACAGCGTCCGCCCGACACGGTCAGGAGCGAGTTCAGTCCAGCAGTAACTTAACTCAACAAGAGGCTTAAAACAGGGAAACGTATTCTTTACAGCTGACGGGTTTACAGAGAGCCAGGAGCAGAGCTGTTTACTGAGGAGGAGCACGACGCCCGGGTCCACATCAGCGCCGGCTACACCTCCCACCGCACCACCTCAACACCCCACATACACACATTCACTTACACACCAGGAAAAACAGCCAGAATTCCAAATATTCCTCTTTGCTGGATTACTGTATATCTGTAAGTATACTGACCCTATCTTAAAGGGGAACTCCACCAAATTGTTAAAAAAATCAGATCTGTTCACAGTGGTGGTGAATGGAACCAGACGTCCTCCTCTAAAAGCTCCTCACAGAAAGTTCTTACAGTAGATGTTATAAATACACTGTCTGATTCTGAGACGCTGTTTATGATAGTTTAGAGAAGATCTCAGTCTTAAACTCCATTCATGGTGGAGGGATACATGCAGGACGCTGTGAGGTTAAATAGTTCCCTGTATAGACACTGTGACCCCTGGTTCCATCAGAATCTCTCTGCTTACACCGCAAACACTGAATTATAGTGAAATTCTGAATACTCTCTGGACCTGCACTTTAGGTCTTGCTGGACTAGTTTCATCTGGGAGATATTACTAATAGCACAGGGTTGTCTGAGGTGGAGCTACTCTGGGGGGCTACAGAGCGAGAGCTGTGTTTAGACACCAAATCACGTATGACGT
>CM038720.1:1990310-2012810 GCA_021613375.1 Megaleporinus macrocephalus | reverse complement strand
ACAGTATCATAATATACTCCTAAATACAGTATCATAATATACCCCTGAATACAGTATCATAATATACCCCTAAATACAGTATCATAATACACTCCTAAATACAGTATCATAATATACTCCTAAATACAGTATCATAATACACCCCTAAATACAGTATCATAATATACTCCTAAATACAGTATCATAATATACCCCTGAATACAGTATCATAATATACTCCTAAATACAGTATCATAATATACTCCTAAATACAGTATCATAATATACCCCTAAATACAGTATCATAATATACTCCTAAATACAGTATCATAATATACCCCTGA
Source organism: Megaleporinus macrocephalus (assembly GCA_021613375.1). NCBI lineage: Eukaryota > Metazoa > Chordata > Actinopteri > Characiformes > Anostomidae > Megaleporinus > Megaleporinus macrocephalus. Next base: position 2,012,487 of record CM038720.1, on the reverse strand, counting down.
ATACAGTATCATAATATACTCCTAAATACAGTATCATAATATACTCCTGAATACAGTATCATAATATACCCCTAAATACAGTATCATAATATACCCCTAAATACAGTATCATAATATACTCCTAAATACAGTATCATAATATACCCCTAAATACAGTATCATAATATACCCCTAAATACAGTATCATAATATACCCCTAAATACAGTATCATAATATACCCCTAAATACAGTATCATAATATACCCCTAAATACAGTATCATAATATACTCCTAAATACAGTATCATAATATACCCCTGAATACAGTATCATAACATACCCCTAAATACAGTATCATAATATACCCCTAAATACAGTATCATAATATACCCCTAAATACAGTATCACGATATACCCCTAAATACAGTATCATAACATACCCCTAAATACAGTATCATAATATACTCCTAAATACAGTATCATAATATACTCCTAAATACAGTATCATAATATACCCCTAAATACAGTATCATAATATACCGTATCATAATATACCCCTGAATACAGTATCATAATATACCCCTAAATACAGTATCATAATATACTCCTAAATACAGTATCATAATATACCGTATCATAATATACCCCTGAATACAGTATCATAATATACCCCTAAATACAGTATCATAATATACTCCTAAATACAGTATCATAATATACCGTATCATAATATACCCCTAAATACAGTATCATAATATACCCCTAAATACAGTATCATAATATACTTCTAAATACAGTATCATAATATACCCCTAAATACAGTATCACGATATACCCCTAAATACAGTATCATAATATACTCCTAAATACAGTATCACGATATACCCCTAAATACAGTATCATAATATACCCCTAAATACAGTATCACGATATACCCCTAAATACAGTATCATAATATACTTCTAAATACAGTATCACGATATACCCCTAAATACAGTATCATAATATACTTCTAAATACAGTATCACGATATACCCCTGCATACAGTATCATAATATACCCCTAAATACAGTATCATAATATTCCCCTAAATACAGTATCATAATATACCCCTAAATACAGTATCATAATATACCCCTAAATACAGTATCATAAAAGTATTGCCATTTACAGTATCACAATATACCACCAGTTACAGTATCGCAATATATTGAATCGTAACTGCTGTATCATGGCACATAACATACCACCAGGTTACTGCTGATACTCAGTAGCCCTGTTTACACGCAGCTTAATAACCGGTTAATAATCGGACTAATGGCTCAGTCGGAATACAGCACGTCCACGTAAACACATCACTCAGAGTAGACTAGTCCGACTGAGGACACTCAAAACAGACTGAATGAAATAAATAATCCAGTGAAAAGAAGAATACCAGTCAGGTAAACTCCAGTAAAGTCTAAACGCGCATCACAGTGGAAGTTTATACTGCTGGCCAGAGAGGAGACCAAGTTTTAAACTTTAAAAGAGTTTAAACAGTTCAGGAAGGATGTAAATCAGAGAAGGCTGGAATTCCTCGTGCTGCATCTACATGCACTCGTATTTACCTGCTGTGTCTGAGAAACAGCAGCAGCTGCTCCACATTTGTTTACCTGCAGCTCCCAGTAATGAAGGAATGTGTTCGGCTCTGTTCGCTTCAGCAACAACTTAAAAGAAGTGATCCTGAGTAGTTCAGTCACCCCAAACAAACCTGCAGAGACCCGTCAGAGAGCAGGAGCGAGCCGAGCCCGACCGTCTGCTGTCCTGCAGACCAACACCTAACTAGATACACGCTACTGCTGAGCCTGCGCTGCCGGGAGAGACGGACAGACTCCGGGTCATTTTCATAAAACACTTCAGAACAAAGAGCCATAAACTTAACACAGTTCATATATATATATATATATATATATATATATATATATATATATATATATATATATATATATATATATATATATATATATACACACACACACAGATATATACACACACATATATATACAGTATATATACAGTCTACCCTGATAATCACTAATGTGCACACGTGTATCCCATCACTTATATTTATTATTTCTTTACTCCCTTTAAACAAAAGCAGCTATAAATCTCTTCAGTTCAGCACTGTATCTATAAACTGTATTAATAAGACTATGAACAAAAACCCACATACATATAAAAACACAAAAAGTAAACAAATTAAACTCTGACACAACCACAACACACATAACACTGTATACACCGATATAACAATAATACTCCTCTATAACACAGTAATACTCTTCTATAACACAGTAATACTCCTCTATAACACAGTAATACTCCTCTATAACACAGTAATACTCCTCTATAACAGTAATACTCCTCTATAACACAGTAATACTCCTCTATAGTACAGTAATACTCCTCTATAACAGTAATACTCCTCTATAGTACAGTAATACTCCCCTATAACAGTAATACTCCTCTATAACACAGTAATACTCCTCTATAAAAGTAATACTCCTCTATAACACAGTAATACTCCTCTATAACACAGTAATACTCTCGCTATAACACAGTAAGACTCCTCTATAACAGTAATACTCCTCTATAACACAGTAAGACTCCTCTATAACACAGTAATACTCTCGCTATAACACAGTAAGACTCCTCTATAACAGTAATACTCCTCTATAACACAGTAAGACTCCTCTATACCACAGTAATACTCCTCTATAACACAGTAAGACTCCTCTATACCACAGTAATACTCTCGCTATAACACAGTAAGACTCCTCTATAACACAGTAAGACTCCTCTATAACACAGTAATACTCCTCTATAACACAAAAATACTCCTCTATAACACAGTAATACTCCTCTATAACACAATAATACTCCTCTATAACACAGTAATACTCCTCTATTACACAGTAATACTCTCGCTATAACACAGTAAGACTCCTCTATACCACAGTAATACTCTCGCTATAACACAGTAAGACTCCTCTATAACACAGTAAGACTCCTCTATAACACAGTAAGACTCCTCTATAACACAGTAAGACTCCTCTATAACACAATAATACTCCTCTATAACACAGTAATACTCCTCTATAACACAGTAATACTCCTCTATAACACAATAATACTCCTCTATAACACAGTAATACTCCTCTATAACACAAAAATACTCCTCTATAACACAGTAATACTCCTCTATAACACAATAATACTCCTCTATAACACAGTAAGACTCCTCTATAACACAATAATACTCCTCTATAACACAATAATACTCCTCAATAACACAATAATACTCCTCTATAACACAGTAAGACTCCTCTATAACACAATAATACTCCTCTATAACACAGTAACACTCCTCTATAACACAATAATACTCCTCTATAACACAATAATACTCCTCTATAACACAGTAATACTCCTCTATAACACAAAAATACTCCTCTATAACACAGTAATACTCCTCAATAACACAATAATACTCCTCTATAACACAGTAATACTCCTCTATAACACAAAAATACTCCTCTATAACACTATAATACTCCTCTATAACAATAATACTCCTCTATAGCACAGTAAGACTCCTCTATAACACAATAATACTCCTCAATAACACAATAATACTCCTCTATAACACAGTAATACTCCTCTATAACACAAAAATACTCCTCTATAACACAATAATACTCCTCAATAACACAATAATACTCCTCTATAACACAGTAATACTCCTCTATAACACAATAATACTCCTCTATAACACAATAATACTCCTCTATAACACAATAATACTCCTCTATAACACAGTAATACTCCTCTATAACACAAAAATACTCCTCTATAACACAATAATACTCCTCTATAACACAGTAATACTCCTCTATAGCACAGTAAGACTCCTCTATAACACAATAATACTCCTCAATAACACAGTAAGACTCCTCTATAACACAATACTCCTCAATAACACAATAATACTCCTCTATAACACAGTAAGACTCCTCTATAACACAGTAATACTCCTCTATAACACAGTAAGACTCCTCTATAACACAGTAATACTCCTCTATAACACAGTAAGACTCCTCTATAACACAAAAATACTCCTCTATAACACAGTAATACTCCTCTATAACACAATAATACTCCTCTATAACACAGTAATACTCCTCTACAACACAGTAATACTCCTCTATAACACAATAATACTCCTCTATAACACAGTAATACTCCTCTATAACACAGTAAGACTCCTCTATAACACAGTAATACTCTTCTATAACAAAAATACTCCTCTATAACACAGTAATACTCCTCTATAGCACAGTAATACTCCTCTATAACACAGTAATACTCTTCTATAACACAATAATACTCCTCTAAAGCACAGTAATACTCCTCTATAACAATAATACTCCTCTATAGCACAGTAATACTCCTCTATAACACAGTAATACTCCTCTATAACACAGTAATACTCCTCTATAGCACAGTAATACTCCTCTATAACACAGTAATACTCCTCTATAACACAGTAAGACTCCTCTATAACACAGTAATACTTCTCTATAACACAGTAATACTTCTCTATACCACAGTAATACTCCTCTATAAGAGTAATACTCTGTCTATAACACAGTAATACTCCTCTATAACACAGTAATACTCTCTCTATAACACAGTAATACTCCTCTATAGTACAGTAATACTCCTCTATAACACAGTAATACTCTCTCTATAACACAGTAATACTCCTCTATAACACAGTAATACTCCTCTATAACACAGTAATACTCCTCTATAGTACAGTAATACTCCTCTATAACACAGTAATACTCCTCTATAGTACAGTAATACTCCTCTATAACACAGTAATACTCCTCTATAACAGTAATACTCCTCTATAACACAGTAATACTCCTCTATAACACAGTAATACTCCTCTATAACACAGTAATACTCCTCTATAACACAGTAATACTCCTCTATAACACAGTAATACTCTCTCTATAACACAGTAATACTCCTCTATAACACAGTAATACTCCTCTATAACACAGTAATACTCCTCTATAACACAGAAATACCATTATATAACACTGTAATACATTTATATAACAATAATCCTTTATAACACTTTTATACATCTATATAACACTAACAAATCTATATAACAATAATACTCCTCTATATACTCGGAGCGTAAACAGTTTAAAGCGGGTTACTTTATTAAGGTGAGAGTAATGAAATCAGTAATGAAATCAGTAATGAAATCAGTAATGAAATTAGTAATGAAATCAGTAATGAAATCTGTAATGAAATCAGTAATGAAATCAGTAATGAAATCAGTAATGAAATCAGTAATGAAATCTGATTTACTGGTTGTGCTGCAGGGACGTGCAGGGAGGACGGAGAGGACGTGAGAAGGGAAACAGAGAGACGGAAAGTGAGAAGGAGTCTGAAGACGGATATACGAGCGTGTGTGAGCTGTTCTCAGCATTGTTAGTTCTGAACTGAGGCCTGTGTTGACGGACAGAGAGCAGGTAGAACTCCGGGTGAGGAGCGCGTTCTCGTCGGCGCTGATTAACTCGTCCCCAGAGCGCCGTTCATTCCCGAAGTCTACATAACGGCGGCGTTTCCGAGAGCAACATCAAGCGCTCGGCCGCACACGTACATACAAATCACCCACCGATATTTTCACAAGCCGAGAGAGAGACACGACACGACACGACCAACAGCCCCGCGCGGGTTTACCTCCACGCCCCGCTCACACGGCCCTCCGAGCCCGGCCCCCCGACCGCACGGCCACCTCAGGTCACCGGGGCGGACAGCTGTGATGTATTGGCGTCTCTGCAGGTCTTCATCTGATCTGTCTCAAACGACATTTACAAACAGAGACTTTCGCCCGACGTCAGACAGTCTGCCACTCCAGCACTGACCACCCACTGACCCTCAGCGCCAACGGGGCTACAACAAAAACACACCCGCAACAAACAAACAAACAAGCGGGCGCGTTTCTAAGGCTCTGTGTATGTCTGGCACTGCTCGTATCCGGATACACTCCGGCTGAATCCGGTTTATACTTCCCTCTAAACTGCGTCACCGGTGTGGCTGGATCGGCTCTGGATGGAGCACATCAGCACATACGCCGTGGCCGTTGGACCAGCATTTCCCCGGTTACTATAATAGTGGACAACCTCAGCCTGGACACTTTCACTCAATCAGCCAATCAGCACTATTATAGTTGCTATGGACAATATCACTAAGTCACTTTAAATAGATATATCTTCTTAGATAACCTGCCTATGCAAAAGTTTCTACATATGTCCTCCTGTATCTAATATATATATATATAGTGTATGTTTTGCATAGTCCTTTATATATTTCATTTATTATTAAATGTATATATTCTAGTTTATTTTTATTTCATTATTGTCTATTTATTGTATGTTTGTACTGTTTTTACTACTAATATATATATATATAATGCTGCCCTGCTGTAGAGTTGTATCTGAGTCTCACCCCAAACATTTCAATGCATGTTATGTCCTGACATGATGTGCAAATGATAAATAAACTAGAAACTTGACCCCGAGATACTTGAGGCAGGAGATCATTTCCAGTTCAGTATTTAAACAGTAAATATACTGAAATATACTGAACGGTATGTGTGGTGTGTTGGTGTTTCAGTAGCTGATGGTATAAGATGCTGATACTAGACTACTTCAGTAAACAGGATACACCACTGAATCAGAACACACGCTAGAGATGATGATGGTCCAGACCAGCCTGAGGAGATCTCCTCTAACTGGACCTTACTGGCTCTAATTAAACACCCCTGGTATATGTATTTTCATCTTTCATCAACTGAACACGACAGCTGTTCTTTATATCCTGTGAGAGTTTCATGACGTATGGACCAATAGAAATGCTCCAAACTTACTTCTAATAAAACGTTTTATATTAACTTGCGTTAAAAGTAGGGCTGGGCGATAAAACGATAAAGATAATTATCGTGAAATAACGTTTCCTCGACAGAACTGTAAGACGTAGTTGATAGAATTAAATTCCGTCTGTGTTTTGAGAGACGACACAAACAGCCAATGAGAATGAGAATAGCGCCACCCCCAAACCAATCAGGTGCTGAACTAGAGTTCCAGCTGTTTCATGATTGGTTGAAGCTCAAACAACACAGAGTGTAGACGTAGCAGCAGCTTAACCCACGTACTAGTAATCTGTTTACTGCAGCGTCACAGTCGAGCAGAGAGAATAAAATAAGAGAAAATAAGAGAAAACGTTAAACTACTACTGAAAGAAACATGATACACGTGTTAATAATCTATAAATAATCTATAAGATCAGATAAACAGGTAAACAGGTGCTGTCCTGCTGCTGTGTTGATGAAGCTCTACGGGATGTTTGATCTTCAAGGTCTCGTGTGTAGCAGTTGTACTGTTGATCATCTCCACTGTGCAGAGCTGACAGAGCACCACACTGTTGTGTTTCTGTGTGAAACATTCCCACAACGTTAGATGAACATGAGAGATTGTTTGTAGCTGCAGCTCGCGCTCCAGATAAATCCATACTATCAGTAGGAGCGGCCAAAGATATATATATATATACTGTAGGAGTTCGAGTGAGACGCTGAGGCAAAGTTAACTTTATAATCTAAAATCCCGAGTAGGAAACTTTATTTTCTACTGAAAACAGAATCACTAAACCAACAACTCCTCATTAGAGCAGACAGAGAGTCGACTCACCGCTATGAGTGAACATAAACAGAGTTCTTTACTCAGAACCAACTTAAAGAACCAGTAACAGCCTGATTAACACAGTGTCTGTTCATACTGATCATACTAATACTGCCCCATATATATATATATATATGTGTGTGTGTGTGTGTGTGTGTGTGTGTGTGTTTAATACATTTGTTTAATGTTCTATTTGTCTGAAAATAAACCAGAGGATAAAAAAAACAAATTAAGAAAAAATTTAATTTTGATATCTTCATCTCAGGCAATAGTGATTTGATTTATATTGTGATATATATCGATATCGACTGATATAAAAAAAATATCGTGATAAGATTTTTTCCCATATCGCCCAGCCCTAGCTGAAAGCAGTGTTTTGGTTCTCCTGTACACTTACAGTCGACATCATACGCACTGCCCTGCTGTTGATACGCGCTGCTCCCTGTACAGGAGTTTGGGTTTAATTCCTGAAGAGTTTGTCAAACCGTGTCACCAATTACCCTAGAACAGCATCAACCGGTGGGCCGCAGCGTGAGTGCGGGTGGGCTGCAGGAATGCGTACTTCAGCCATATTGAAGAACTTTAAATAATCTCTACACTCATCTGCTCCCGCCAGAGCAGCAGCGAGCGTTCCGCCCAGAGCGCAGCGTTTAACAAATAAAGCCTAATTGAATCAGACGGTTAGCGCAGGGCCGTGCACTCGCCGGCCGGAGCTTTACCTTCACCTCGGCGGGACGTGCGGACCGCCGCTCCGACCTGCGGAAAATGTTGTTGAATACGTGATCAAAGGAACTGCGCTCACATCCGACCCACTGTATACATCCAGCACATGACCTTCAGCTCTGATTCAAAGACCACTGAAACAAACAGCGTCAGTGACACCCCCCCGGCCCACCACCCCCCGCCACCCCGGGTACCATAACACATCCGAGGAGAGCCGAGCGAGCGGGAATGTTATGATCCGCTTCACCACATGGAACCGACAGCGCACGATGCCTGCGTTAGGAATGTTTAGGCTGATTTAAACACATCAGCAGCGCAAACACCGCTTCCTTCCTGCGCTACACGCTGGCTTGCGTTATACTCCGGAGCCGGAACGCCGCCGCCGCCGTCCGCCAAATCCGAGGAGTGTCGAGAAGAGGTAAACAAAATCACGCAGATAAACAAGCAGGCCAAACACCCGGCGTTCAACAAACTCGTTACAGAGCTCGCCGTCTGGACCCGCTCCACCTTTTCCTACAGGTTTCCAGCTTTTCCCAGCGTTCCCGTTCACCTTTTGAAGCGTATCGCGAGCGACGTTCCGTGGGAGGGTCTCCTCCCCGACCGGGCGGCTGCATTCGGCGTGAGATCAGTTCAGAACCGGCCGTTCGTCAGCCAGGCCCAGTTTTTAGCGTCACATGACTTGAGTTATCTTCCGGGCCGCTGTGGAGGGAACGGCAGTCGGAGAGACTTCTCATCGGGAGACCTTCGCCAGGACCGCCGGGAAGCGCAGCGCCGCCGCAATTTACAATCAGAAAACAAACCTGCGTGAGGAGCGTCCCCCCGGCCCGGCCGGCTCATAAAGAGCCACATGAGGAAGGAATTCTCTCCGTCTCGCAGGTCAGCGCGGCGCTCCGGCTCCCTGGGGAGAGTAATCAAGTCGTCCGGATGCTCCCGCATTAGCCTGCTCGAGAGGGGCCTAACGCAGGTGCAGCTCTGAGCTCTCCGGGGCCCGAGAAAAGCTGGAGCGCTCACTCACTCCGGTCTCGGGCCCCGACGTGGAGAGGACGGATTCATCCCTCACTCCTGATATCAGGACAGAACGGGTTCCTGTGTTATCATGAACGCGGAGAACGTCTTCCGGAACTTTCTATGAATTACACGTGACTGTAGTTTGAGAAAACAAACCAGAACATTAGATTCTAAACTCTGATTTAGGGGTGGAGCCAGAAACTTACAGAAGTGATACTATATAGATGTCTGAACTCTATGTTCCACTAGAGGGCAGTGGAGAGCATGTGACCTTTGCTTTGGTCAAGTTGCTGCATTTTAGTGGTGTAGTGGTTAGTATGGTGGTGTAGTGGTTAGTATGGTGGTGTAGTGGTTAGTACGGTGGTGTAGTGGTTAGTACGGTGGTGTAGTGGTTAGTACGGTGGTGTAGTGGTCAGTACGGTGGTGTAGTGGTTAGTACGGTGGTGTAGTGGTTAGTATGGTGGTGTAATGGTTAGTATGGTGGTGTAATGGTTAGTATGGTGGTGTAGTGGTTAGTACGGTGGTGTAATGGTTAGTATGGTGGTGTAGTGGTTAGTACGGTGGTGTAATGGTTAGTATGGTGGTGAAATGGTTAGTATGGTGGTGTAGTGGTTAGTATGGTGGTGTAGTGGTTAGTATGGTGGTGTAATGGTTAGTATGGTGGTGTAGTGGTTAGTATGGTGGTGTAGTGGTTAGTATGGTGGTGTAGTGGTTAGTACGGTGGTGTAGTGGTTAGTATGGTGGTGTAGTGGTTAGTATGGTGGTGTAGTGGTCAGTACGGTGGTGTAGTGGTTAGTACGGTGGTGTAGTGGTTAGTATGGTGGTGTAGTGGTTAGTATGGTGGTGTAGTGGTTAGTATGGTGGTGTAGTGGTTAGTACGGTGGTGTAGTGGTTAGTATGGTGGTGTAGTGGTTAGTATGGTGGTGTAGTGGTCAGTACGGTGGTGTAGTGGTTAGTAAGGTGGTGTAGTGGTTAGTACGGTGGTGTAGTGGTTAGTATGGTGGTGTAATGGTTAGTATGGTGGTGTAGTGGTTAGTATGGTGGTGTAGTGGTTAGTATGGTGGTGTAGTGGTTAGTATGGTGGTGTAGTGGTCAGTACGGTGGTGTAGTGGTTAGTATGGTGGTGTAGTGGTTAGCCGTTCTGTGTGGAGTGTGCATGTTATTATTATATTAATATTAAAAAATATTAATGAAAAATTCACTACTGAGTTTTAGAGACTCAATACCGTATCACAGAAAATAATATTGTGATATGCATTACATTCAATATATTTTTACACCCGTACTGAACATCACTGCCCCTCAATAACTGGTTAACACGTCATATTCTCTCTGTAACTGGACACTGGACTGACCTCACTAGCAGACTGAGCAGTTAGCACAAAGCTAACAGGCTAATGCTACAATGATATCAGTTCAAGCTGTAAATAAAGTGTAAATATTGTAACTCGTGTCTGTAAGCTCTGACAAAGTCCATATTTAAACTGGAGAGGACATAGAGATGTTAAGTAGCGCTGAATGCTAACACTGGTAGCTAGCAAGTGGCTCTGGTTTGAACGGGTCCGGCGCTGCTCTCTGGTTCGGGGTCTGTTTCTGACTCTCAGTGTAAACACAATTAAACAGTCTAAAGGACTTTAGTAGCGTGAAACATTGGTGTAACGTTAGGCTGTAAACAGGATCCTTTGACTAAAGCGTCCCAGCTGTCGGGGTGGAGGACATGGTGGGGGCGGGGGTGCCGGGTGTGGGGGTTGTTGGGGGCAGGGGGGGTGTGGTATCACAATGCTGGCCCAACTCGAGTGTGATGCATGTCAGCTATGGACGACGGTGGACGGCATCAATATCAGCCCAACTCCACCGTCCAGTGAACTAGTCAACACAAACTCCAGCCAATAAACTTCATCCAAAGAAAAACACGCACCTCCAGTTTTTCCTACTTTGAATTTTCTATATAATGTAAATACGACAGCTACCGTTTACACTGTGTGATAGTTTCATGATGAATGGACCAATAGAAATCCTCCAAAACAGCTCGGAAAAAAGTAGTTAGTACTACTTACACAGCTGATCCAGAGTCAGTACTACTTACAGAGTCAGTACTACTTACAGAGTCAGAGTCAGTGCCACTTACACAGCTGATCCAGAGTCAGTACTACTTGCACAGCTGATCCAGAGTCTGTACTACTTACACAGCTGATCCAGAGTCAGTAAATACTTACACAGCTGATACAGAGTCTGTACTACTTACACAGCTGATACAGAGTCAGTACTACTTACTCAGCTGATCCAGAGTCAGTGCTACTTGCACAGCTGATCCAGAGTCAGTACTACTTACACAGCTGATCCAGAGTCAGTAAATACTTACACAGCTGATACAGAGTCAGTACTATTTACACAGCTGATACAGAGTCAGTGCTATTTACACAGCTGATCCAGAGTCAGTACAACTTTCACAGCTGATTCAGAGTAAGTACTACTTACACAGCTGATCCAGAGTCAGTGCTACTTACACAGCTGATTCAGAGTCAGTAAATACTTACACAGCTGATACAGAGTCAGTACTATTTACACAGCTGATACAGAGTCAGTGCTATTTACACAGCTGATCCAGAGTCAGTGAGTACTTACACAGCTTATCCAGAGTCAGTGCTACTTACACAGCTGATCCAGAGTCAGTACAACTTACACAGCTGATTCAGAGTGAGTACTACTTACACAGCTAATCCAGAGTTAGTACTACTTACACAGCTGATCCAGAGTCAGTGCTACTTACACGGCTGATCCAGAGTCAGTACTACTTACACTGCTGATCCAGAGTAAGTACTACTTACACAGCTGATCCAGAGTCAGTGCTACTTACACGGCTGATCCAGAGTCAGTGATACACAGCTGATCCAAAGTCAGTGAGTACTTACACAGCTGATCCAGAGTCAGTGAGTACTTACACAGCTGATCCAGAGTAAGTACTACTTACACAGCTGATCCAGAGTCAGTGCTACTTACACGGCTGATCCAAAGTCAGTGAGTACTTACACAGCTGATCCAAAGTCAGTGAGTACTTACACAGCTGATCCAGAGTCAGTGAGTACTTACACAGCTGATCCAGAGTCAGTGAGTACTTACACAGCTGATCCAGAGTCAGTGATACACAGCTGATCCAAAGTCAGTGAGTACTTACACAGCTGATCCAGAGTCAGTGAGTACTTACACAGCTGATCCAGAGTCAGTGAGTACTTACACAGCTGATCCAGAGTCAGTGCTACTTACACAGCTGATCCAGAGCCAGTGAGTACTTACACAGCTGATCCAGAGTCAGAGTACTTAGACAGAGACCTCTAAGGGTTAACCTGGTTCCACAGCTCTTTCTCAGGAAATACGCTGAGACTGTAAGATTTACCTTCATTAAACATCAGTACTTAGTGCTGCACTGACAGAGAAACCACTGAAGAACCTCCTCCTGAGATTCATTAGTGGCTGAACGATGGAAGGCATGATGATGTTTGGCCTCAACGCTTCAGGAAAAGCTCAGTCAGTGCACTTGTTCTTCAGTAAAATGAGTTTCTGAGGGAAACGAACGAGAGAAACTCTTTCAACTGGACCAACGCCCACACGTCTGGAAATCTGGTTCGGACGCAGCACTGACAGAAGCTCTGGGAGAACAGGCCGCTAACTCTTAGCAGTCCTAGTTATCCACAGGAACGACACTCCGATTCTACACTCAGAATACTTTCACACACATCACACGCCAGATAACGCACACGTGCCGTATTTTAGAGCCAACATTAAAGCTGCACTATGCAAGTGTAGAGGATTTGGAGACCCCTCTGGTGGAAATGTGTAATTGCATGTTAGAGCATTTGGGCTGGCTCTTCTCTAAACGGATACATTTGCTAACTGAGAGAGAATTCTAAGAGAAGTCAGTCAAAGTCCTGAGGAAGGACACACCTTCCGAGGAAGTTGCTTAGCAACAAGCTACTTTTAAACCCAAACTTTGGAAATCCATGAAGCCCACAGGTCAGTAGAGCACGACGTACCCGTTCCAGCGAGCCCTGGACCGCATGGCTGGCCCTTAGGGAACCGGAGATACGGACCTTGCAAATTTGCATCCGACTTAGGCGCACCCTAGGCGGACTGGCCGAGACGCTCGCCCACGGAAGAGGTCCCGAGAGCCTCTGAGGTTTAGAACGACCGGCGTCAGACTTGGCAGGATTACAGGACGTTAAGCTCCTTCTCCAACCACACAGGAACTTTTACCGTGGATCTTCAGGAAACTGGAGTAGGAAGGTATTTGGTATCCAATGCTGGAAGCACTACAGATCAGCGGAGGAATGAAACAGGAACCACTGAAACAGGTCTGGAGAGAGTGATGTGCCTCTGATTGCTAGCACTCAGGAAACCAGAGCTAGGGACCAGCAGACGCCTCACCTGCTGTCTTCTCTGAAACGTCCACGCTGAGTTTTCTGTACCGCAAAGCTCGTATACCATAAAGACAAATTAAATTAAATTAAATCCTTCTCAATAGACATATTGGACAACGTCTGGGTCTGGACCCTATTAGTGACCCCTGCTCTATGAGCACAGAAGCAGGCTATAATGTACATCTACTCCGGCCAGGTAACAGTCTGATAACCACATACATCTATATAAATATTTAAATATGAAGACCACAAACAGCACCCTGCAACAATCAGACACAGCTATTACGAACTGAAGAGCTTCCCCAGCGCTGCAGGTAAACAGTCCTGGAAGTATTTCCTGACTGGTTTGATCAGGTTTGGACATCAAAACAACGTCAGAATCTAAACTGAATGTACATGTAAAGTACCTAACTACATAATCACTTCTGTATACTGATGTAAATGTCTTTCTTATGTTGGTTTGAAGGCCTATCAGTCTGAGCTGCAGCTGTCTGGCACAGTCAACAGAGGACCTGCTTATGGGTTTATAAAAAAAAAAAAGAAAAAAGAAAATGAAATCCCGAAAAGCCACCATGACATTAAGATTAGAGAGGAAAGCATGCATGCATTAGGTCAGAAGCCTCATGCATAATGCACGCCTCGCACATGTTACCTAAGAGCTGGTGGACAGAGGCGGCGGCAGCGGAACGTAGAGACGTCATGCTCTCTTTTATGCCGGCGCATGCATTTGAATTAATGGCGAGCTGGCTCCCGCGGGGCGCTTTGTTTTGTAGCTGGGGTCGCGAGCCCCGAGGATCATTCCTCTGTCCGTCCCAAGCCGAGGCGAGGCGAGGCGAGGCGAGAGGATTCCAAGCACGAAACGCACCGTCAACCGCCCAGCTCATCACCGAGTTCACATGGACTTCCTGGCTTGGACAGAACAAAGCTTCGGTCTCGTAGGATCTTCGAGCTCGACAGATCCGGCCAGGAGGTTGACGCTAACCGCAACAACCCCTTGTAAACATGTGCGATCGCTCGCTGGCGCTCTGGCCGTGACGCTAACGTAATTAGCCGTGAAACCCCGGGATGTGCGGCGGCCGCCGGCGGTTCTGCAACGGAGGCATCGCGCCAGTTGCTGATCCAATCAATCTCGACTCTATCAGATGGGGATGTGCACAGTATTGGAACACGCTGGACATATTTCAAAGCTCTGTTTCCCCCCCACCACGAGAACGTCTAGTCCTCAATACCCGAGAGGACATTCAAGCTGCTTTCTCTGCCTCTGCAGGGCTTATTAACATGGCATCTACGGAGGTTCCTCGAATCTTCAAGAAGGGTCTGGCTCTAATAGTGACGTCCTTGAGCGCTGGAGAAAAACAAGGCTCTCTGGACAATCGCAAGACGACTCGCAGACGTCCACGCGTATTTATCCATTTGTCAGACGTAAATAGAGATGACACATACGAACGCTCTTCTGTCCGCAGACTACGGTAACCGAGCCTTGGCTGCAAGGTCAAGCGTTCCCGCTGAGGGCCCTGAAAGCCCTGGAAAACTCCTCACAGCTGCTCGGGAAATGTGGGAACTGCAGCCTGGACGTGTTATTAGAAGATGTGGGGGTTTAGATTGAAAACTATCCTCCCGGTTAACAAATAAGACATCAACGTCTACAGGAGAGAGCCACGTCTATTACGGCTGACGTTTCCCGAATTCTTCAGGAAAGGGGACGGAGCCGAGTTCCTTTATGCTATCTCCAGTTTCACCGTGTCTCTGACCCCTGTCTCCTGTCCCCGTGCCCAAATAGTGACACTCTTTCAAACCGCCCCTTTCCTCCCTCCCACTCTCCCAGTCGTTCCTGCCTCTGTTCCTTCTTCCCTTCTGTCCAATGTGCGATAATCGGAGACAGGTGTGGCCCAGTCACATGGCAGCTGGGCTTAATTCAAAACAACTTTTCCCCCTCGCTGCCCCAAACCTCCGCTTTATTGAGTATCGCGGAGCCGCCAAACAGTCAACACATTTACATAATTACGGGAAAAGCTGGCCGAGACGAATGGGAAATCTAATTAGCAGACCGCCGGTGACAGGCGCTCGCTGTTTCAGTCCGAGTCCATCCGTCCGAGGCCTGATCACCGCAGAGACCCCTCGCGAGGGAGGGGTACGCGCCGCCGCAGCTCCGCCGGGTGACTGTAATTACACCTGACGAGCCGTTCCCCGTCCAGCCGTGCTACCAGAAAGACCCTCGAGCCATGATTTGCATTCAAAGTACACTAAAGGCCTCTTTTTCCACGATTGCTCTGGAAAGCTTTTATGATCATCTTGGACATGTGACAGAAAACATACCCTCCTGCAAACGTACATGATTTATAGTCCCGCGCTGGCACACACGCCCACCACCACGAGGAACTCTTCAAAGTCCAGGACACGCTGACACAATAAACACACGCTCTCAGATCAAACGCAAACATCCTGCAACAAACGCCATTGTTCTCCACCAGATACTAACCATCCAGCTCCAACAAACACCATCAACCTCCAACAAACACCATCCTGCTCCAACAAACACCATCAACCTCCAACACACACCATCCTGCTCCAACAAACACCATCCTGCTCCAACAAACGCCATTGTTCTCCACCAGATACTAACCATCCTGCTCCAACAAACACCATCAACCTCCAACAAACACCATCCTGCTCCAACAAACACCATCCTGCTCCAACAAACACCATCCTGCTCCAACAAACACCATCAACCTCCAACAAACACCATCCTGCTCCAACAAACACCATCAACCTCCAACAAACACCATCCTGCTCCAACAAACACCATCCTGCTCCAACAAACACCATCAACCTCCAACAAACACCATCCTGCTCCAACAAACGCCATCATCCTCCAACAAACACCATCCTGCTCCAACAAACACCATCAACCTCCAACAAACACCATCCTGCTCCAACATACACCATCCTGCTCCAAAAAACACCATCATCCTCCAACAAACACCATCAACCTCCAACAAACACCATCCTGCTCCAACAAACGCCATCATCCTCCAACAAACACCATCATCCTCCAACAAACACCATCCTGCTCCAACAAACACCATCAACCTCCAACAAACACCATCAACCTCCAACAAACACCATCCTGCTCCAACAAACACCATCAACCTCCAACAAACACCATCCTGCTCCAACAAACACCATCAACCTCCAACAAACACCATCCTCCTCCAACAAACGCCATCATCCTCCAACAAACAGCATCCTGCTCCAACAAACACCATCAACCTCCAACAAACACCATCCTGCTCCAACAAACACCATCATCCTCCAACAAACACCATCCTGCTCCAACAAACACCATCAACCTCCAACAAACACCATCCTGCTCCAACAAACACCATCAACCTCCAACAAACACCATCAACCTCCAACAAACGTCATTGTTCTCCACCAGATACTAACCATCCTGCTCCAACAAACACCATCCTGCTCCAACAAACACCATCCTGCTCCAACAAACACCATCATCCTCCAACAAACGTCATTGTTCTCCACCAGATACTAACCATGCTGCTCCAACAAACGCCATCATCCTCCAACAAACACCATCATCCTCCAACAAACACCATCCTGCTCCAACAAACACCATCCTGCTCCAACAAACGCCATCATCCTCCAACAAACACCATCCTGCTCCAACAAACACCATCAACCTCCAACAAACACCATCCTGCTCCAACAAACACCATCATCCTCCAACAAACACCATAAACCTCCAACAAACACCATCATCCTCCAACAAACACCATTATCCTCCAACAAACACTATCCTGCTCCAACAAACACCATCCTTCTCCAACAAACCCCATCATCCTCCAACAAACCCCATCATCCTCCAACAAACACCATCCTGCTCCAACAAACACCATCCTGCTCCAACAAACACCATCAACCTCCAACAAACCCCATCATCCTCCAACAAACACCATCAACCTCCAACAAACCCCATCAACCTCCAACAAACCCCATCAACCTCCAACAAACACCATCATCCTCCAACAAACACCATCAACCTCCAACAAACACCATCATCCTCCAACAAACACCATTATCCTCCAACAAACACCATCATCCTCCAACAAACACCATCCTGCTCCAACAAACACTATCCTGCTCCAACAAACACCATCCTTCTCCAACAAACCCTATCATCCTCCAACAAACCCCATCATCCTCCAACAAACGTCATTGTTCTCCACCAGATACTAACCATCCTGCTCCAACAAACACCATCAACCTCCAACAAACACCATCATCCTCCAACAAACACCATAATCCTCTAACAAACACCATCCTGCTCCAACAAACACCATCATCCTCCAACAAACACCATCATCCTCCAACAAACACCATCAACCTCCAACAAACACCATTATCCTCCAACAAACACCATCCTGCTCCAACAAACACCATCATCCTCCAACAAACACCATCATCCTCCAACAAACACCATCAACCTCCAACAAACGCCATCATCCTCCAACAAACACCATCAACCTCCAACAAACGCCATCAACCTCCAACAAACGCCATCATCCTCCAACAAACACCATCAACCTCCAACAAACGCCATCAACCTCCAACAAACGCCATCAACCTCCAACAAACGCCATCATCCTCCAACAAACACCATCATCCTCCAACAAACACCATCATCCTCTAACAAACGTCATTGTTCTCCACCAGATACTAACCATCCTGCTCCAACAAACACCATCATCCTCCAACAAACACCATCCTGCTCCAACAAACACCATCCTGCTCCAACAAACACCATCATCCTCCAACAAACGTCATTGTTCTCCACCAGATACTAACCATCCTGCTCCAACAAACACCATCCTGCTCCAACAAACACCATCATCCTCCAACAAACACCATCATCCTCCAACAAACACCATTGTTCTCCAACAAACGCCATCAACCTCCAACAAACACCATCCTGCTCCAACAAACACCATCCTGCTCCAACAAACACTATCATCCTACAACAAACACCATCCTGCTCCAACAAACACCATCCTGCTCCAACAAACACCATCATCCTCCAACAAACGTCATTGTTCTCCACCAGATACTAACCATCATCCTCCAACAAACACCATCCTGCTCCAACAAACACCATCATCCTCCAACAAACACCATCATCCTCCAACAAACACCATCATCCTCCAACAAACACCATCATCCTCCAACACCATTGTTCTCCACCAGATACTAACCATCCTGCTCCAACAAACACCATCCTGCTCCAACAAACACCATCCTGCTCCAACAAACACCATCATCCTCCAACAAACGTCATTGTTCTCCACCAGATACTAACCATCCTGCTCCAACAAACACCATCATCCTCCAACAAACACCATCCTGCTCCAACAAACACCATCATCCTCCAACAAACACCATCATCCTCCAACAAACACCATTGTTCTCCACCAGATACTAACCATCCTGCTCCAACAAACACCATCCTGCTCCAACAAACACCATCCTGCTCCAACAAACACCATCATCCTCCAACAAACGCCATCATCCTCCAACAAACACCATCCTGCACCAACAAACACCATCATCCTCCAACAAACACCATCATCCTCCAACAAACGCCATCATCCTCCAACAAACACCATCCTGCTCCAACAAACACTATCATCCTCCAACAAACACCATCCTACTCCAACAAACACTATCATCCTCCAACAAACACCATCCTACTCCAACAAACACCATCATCCTCCAACAAACACCATTGTTCTCCACCAGATACTAACCATCCTGCTCCAACAAACACCATTATCCTCCAACAAACACCATCCTGCTCCAACAAACACCATCCTGCTCCAACAAACACCATCCTGCTCCAACAAACACCACCATCCTCCAACAAACACCATCCTGCTCCAACAAACACCATTGTTCTACACCTACTACTAATTTGCTCCAACCTCATTCGCCAAACCATCATGCTCCACCAACAAAATCATTCTCCAACAAACACCATTGTTCTCCACCTACTACTAATTTGCTCCAACCTCCAACCAACCTCATTTACCAACACCATCATTCTCCAACAACACCATCATTCTCCAACAAACACTAGCATTCTTTAATACCACTGTTCTCCACCAGATACTAATTTGCTCCAACCTACCTCATTCACCAAACCAATCTTCTCCAACAAACGCTGTTGTTCTCCACCAGACACTAACTTGCTCCAACCTCCAACCAACCTCATTCACCAACACCATCATTCTCCACCAACACCATCATTCTCCAACAAACACTAGCATTCTTTAATACCACTGTTCTCCACCAGATACTAATTTGCTCCAACCTACCTCATTCATTAACACCAACTCTCTCCAACAAACACCATCATTCTCCAACAAACACCATCATTCTCCAACAAACACTAGCATTCTTTAATACCACTGTTCTCCACCAGATACTAATTTGCTCCAACCTACCTCATTCATTAACACCAACTCTCTCCAACAAACACCATCATTCTCCAACAAACACCATCATTCTCCAACAAACGCTGTTGTTCTCCACCAGACACTAACATGCTCCAACCTCCAACCAACCTCATTCACCAACACCATCATTCTCCACCAACACCATCATTCTCCAACAATACCATCATTCTCCAACAATACCATTGTTCTCCACCAGATACTTACATGCTCCAACCTCCAACAAACCTCATTCACTAACACCATCATTCTCCAACAAACATCACTGTTCTTCACCAGACACTAACATGCTCCAACCAACCTCATTCACCAACACCACCATTCTCTACCAACACCATCATTCTCCAACAATACCATTGTTCTCCACCAGATACTAACATGCTCCAACCTCCAACAAACCTCATTCACTAACACGATAATTCTCCAACAAACACTATTGTTCTCCAACAAACACCATCATTCTCCACCAACACCATCATTCTCCAACAATACCATTGTTCTCCACCAGATACTAACATGCTCCAACCTCCAACCTACCTCATTCATTAACACCAACCTTCTCCAACAAACACCATCATTCTCCAACAAACACTATTGTTCTCCAACAGATACTAACATGATTCAACCTCCAACCCACCTCATTCACCAACACAATCATTCTCCACCAACATCATCATTCTCCAACAAACACCATAATTCCCTATTATATACATTTACTCTCCAACAAGTGCCATTTTTCTCCACCAAATACTAACATGCTCCATAAAACACTTAGGCTCGTCTTTATCATTTACCAACAAGGATTAGGATTATTCAACAACACAAATTCTCCAACAAACACCAGCATTCTTCAAAAACACTATCATTCTCCAACAAACACCAGCATTCTTCAAAAACACTATCATTACCCACCAAATAACTTAATTTATTATCTGACAAACACCAGCATTATCCAATAAATACTTTAATTCTCCTAAAATTACCATAATTGTCTAACAAATCCTATCATTCTCCAACAAACACCATGATTCTCCAACACCACAATTCTTTAACACCATCATGAGTTTCTGAAAACCACCAACATTTTCCAATATATTAATATATAAGATACAACCCTCCAATTCTCAATCTGAGTTCAATAAAACCCAAATGAACTATTTCTGCTGGACAGTGTTGAGTGGACATGTGAGGAGCTGATCTTAGGCCTGATCGGTGGTCTGCAGTGACACCTGTTGGAGCAGTAACCTTCTCCATGGAGGCCCCGGCACCCATGCAGTGCCACGAACCTAAGGGGGGGTAACACTAGACCCTTTTAACCCCCCTTTTAACCCGGGGCAGGGTAACCCTAAACCAACTCGGCACACTGGGGACACCGTGGGGTCAAATCAGCCTGTTAACACCACGGCAACAACATCAGACATCCATCCTCTCCTCTCAACACACCGTGCCCAACCAGCAGCTGAATCCGGCAACAGAAAAGCTTTGATGTTCCCAAAAACACACCTCAGGCTGAGAACCAGTGAATGAACGAAGGAGTCTAATGTGCCATTGACTTCATTCCGAATGATCCAATCGGGAGCATCTAAAAGACTCCCGGTGAAACAGGGCCAGCCTAATCAAGCGGCACTGCCAAACCACTAAAGCCACCAGCCAAGTTTTACAGTCAGGCTAGTGTACACTGGTCACCCAGCCTGGGCAGAGGCCTAAACCCTTAAACCCGAGTGGA
>CM038720.1:1965310-1985310 GCA_021613375.1 Megaleporinus macrocephalus | reverse complement strand
GACTCCAGTGAGAGGAACCAGGTTATTGAAGAGCCCAGTGAGAGGAACCAGGGACTTGAGGAGCCCAGTGAGATGAACCAGGTTATTGAAGAGCCCAATGAGAGGAACCAGGGATTTGAAGAGCCCAGTGAGAGGAACCAGGGATGGAAGAGCCCAGTGAGAGGAACCAGGGATGGAAGAGCCCAGTGAGAGGAAGCAGGGATTTGAAGAGCCCAATGAGAGGAACCAGGGACTTGAAGAGCCCAGTGATAAGAAACAGGGATTTTAAGAGCCCAGTGAGAGGAACCAGTGATGAAAGAGCCCAGTGAGAGGAAGCCGGGGTGGAAGAGCCCAATGAGAGGAACCGGTGATGAAAGAGCCCAGTGAGAGGAACCAGGGATGGAAGAGCCCAGTGAGAGGAACCAGGGTTTTGAAGAGCCCAGTGAGAGGAACCAGGGATGGAAGAGCTCAATGAGAGGAACCAGGGATTTGAAAACTGTCTAAGCATGTGAAGAAGAACCACTCATAGCCCTTTCTGACTAAAAGAACTGGTTCTTGAACTGGTTCTGCTCAAGCTTCTTTGTGTTTGTACCAGTTTGTACTGGAACCAAGAAACGTCAAAGGATACATCACCAGCAGGGGGCGCTACACAGTGGTAGTACAGGACGGTGGAGTGCTTAGATCACCTGTGAGTGTTTGTGCTGTTATCACTGTTTGGTTTCATGGATTAACTATTGGAGATAAAAAGATCTCCAATCTCCAAGAGAAGACCTCCTAGATCTTGTCCTGAAGGTTCAACATGTCCAACTACACACTTCTGGAGCTGAAACTGAATCTTCTCAATTCTCCACACGTTCTCCTCATTGCAGTGACGCTTCCACACTCTCACAAACGGAGAGAAAGAAAATGATCCAGCAGGAGTGAGTGAGTGAGCGAGCGAGTGAGCTGTGATTGAGGAGGTGTTGAAAAGAGCAGCTCTCCTGGTCATAAATTCTCCTCCAGGATTAAGGCCGGAGCGGTTCGGGCGGCTTCAGGCCTGGAAAGAACCCACACCAGCAGCACAAACCACCGCGGTACGCCAACACTAACACGGAACCCGCTCACCAAACATCTCCCAGGGTCAGTGCTGAGATGGTTCCTCCACAGAACCAGAAGAACCAGCAGTTTGGTCATTTACATAATGATAACGAAGATACTTACAATAACAAGGGATTTGAACAACGAGGCTTTCTGGAACCCTGGTGACTCACCAGTCAGGTTCTTTAAGGTTCTTTAGGGTTCTTTAAGGCTGAACACAGTTTGTGTTGAGTGAGGTGTTAACTCTGCTGCAGTGTTGGGGAGCTTGGAGGTCTGAAGCTCACTCAGGGTTCAGCAGAGCTCCATATATCAGCCTCTCACTGCCAGCCTGCATTTCACCTGCCCTCCGAGACCGCGGCTGAGCGACAGCTAACGCCAATTAGCCCAGCTCCTGAAGGAGTCAGCGCGAGGGCGGTGTGTGGGACGGGGGCGATGTGTGGGACGGGGCGGTGTGTGGGACGGGGCGGTGTGTGGGACGGGGCGGTGTGTGGGACGGGGCGGTGTGTGGGACGGGGGGTGTAACCAGTGGCTAATGAAACTGGCTGTTAAATAAACACCAGCGAGCTTTAAACCATCAACAGCCTCTTCTGTAGTTTAACATCCACTTTACAGCCAGTTTTACTACATACCTTACACCCCCGTCTAGAACAGAGACAGGGTTCACTCCCCTATCTAGAACAGATACAGACATGCAGTTCACTCCCCTATCTAGAACAGATACAGACACAGTGTTAACTCCCCTATCTAGGACAGATACAGACATGCAGTTCACTTCCCCATCTAGAACAGATACAGACATGCAGTTCACTCCCCTATCTAGAACAGATACAGACATGCAGTTCACTTCCCCATCTAGAACAGATACAGACATGCAGTTCACTCCCCTATCTAGAACAGATACAGACATGCAGTTCACTCCCCTATCTAGAACAGATACAGACATGCAGTTCACTTCCCCATCTAGAACAGATATAAAGACACCTCCCCATCTATAAAGATGACTCCCCATCTGAAACAGATACAGAAACACTGTGAACTCCGCTGTCTAGAACAGATACAGACAGAGTTAACTCCCTACCTAGAACAGATACAGAGACAGGATTAACTCCTGTATCTAGAACAGACACAGAGACAGGGTTAACTCCAGTATCTAGAACAGACACAGACACACAGTTCACTCCCGTATCTAGAACAAAGACACAGTTCAGCCCTTATCTAGGGTTAACTCTAGAACAGAGAGAGACACGGTTAACTCTCCTATTTAGAATAGAGACAGACAGGTGGGCGGTGTTGCGGGGGGGGCGTTGTTGGGGGGGCCCGGGGGGCGGTGTTGGGGGGACGGTGTGTTGGCGGGACGGTGTTGGGGGGGCGCGCAGGGGCGGCTGCGTCGCTCTGATAGTTGTCAGCCTGTTGTTGGGGTCCATATGTTTTCCATTAGCGTGCTAAGCTAAAGATTAGCTTCTCCAACTGCTATTGAGAAACTCTGACACAAACTCAATCACTCTCTCTCTCTACTGTACACCTCCCTCGCTCAACCACACTCTTCCAATTACAGCCTCCCTCTCTCCCTCTCTCTCTCATTCTTCTCTCCCTCTCTCTCTCTCTCTCATTCTTCTCTCTCTCTCCCTCTCTCTCTCATTCTTCTCTCCCCTCTCTCCATTCTTCTCTCCCTCTCTCTCCATTCTTCTCATTCCCTCTCTCTCTCTCTCTCTCTCATTCTTCTCTCTCTCTCTCTCTCTCTCTCTCTCATTTCTCTCTCCCTCTCTCTCTCATTTCTCTCTCCTCTCTCTCTCATTTCTCTCTCCCTCTTTCACATTCTTCTGTCTCTCTCTCCCTCTCTCTCTCATTCTTCTCTCTCTCTCCCTCTCTCTCTCTCATTTCTCTCTCCCTCTCTCATTCTTCTCTCCCTCTCTCTCATTCTTCTCTCCCTCTCTCTCTCTCTCTCTCTCATATTTCTCTCTCCCTCTCTCTCTCATTTCTCTCTCCCTCTTTCACATTCTTCTGTCTCTCTCTCTCATTCCTCTCTCTTTCTCTAATTCCTCTCTCCCTCTTTCACATTCTTCTGTCTCTCTCTCCCCCTCTCTCTCTCATTCATCTGTCATTCTTTCTTATTCCTGTCTCCCTCCCTCTCTTTATCGCTAACTCCTCTTTCCTCTCTCTTTCTCTCTCTTATTCCTTTCTCCTCTCACTCCTCTTTCCTCTCTCTCTATCATTTCTTTCTCCTCTCTTTCGCTCTCGTTCCTCTTTCTTCTCTCTCACTCCTCTTTCCTCTCTCCCTCTCTCCCTCTCTCTCTCCCTCTCTCCCTTTCTCTCCCTCTCTTTATCGCTAACTCCTCTTTCCTCTCTCTTTCTCTCTCTTATTCCTTTACAAAAGAGACCTTCAAACACCTTCACTACCCTTCAAATACCTACACCAACCATAAAACACCTTCACTACCCTTCAAATACCTTCAAATACCTACATCAACCATAAAACACCTTCACTACCCTTCAAATACCTTCAAATACCTACACCAACCATAAAACACACCTTCACTACCCCTTCAAATACCTTCAAATACCTACACCAACCCATAAAACACCTTCACTACCCTTCAAATACCTATCAAATACCTACACCCAAACCATAAAACACCTTCACTACCCTTCAAATACCTTCAAATACCTACACCAACCATAAAACACCTTCACTACCCTTCAAATACCTTCAAATACCTACACCAACCATAAAACACCTTCACTACCCTTCAAATACCTTCAAATACCTACATCAACCATAAAACACCTTCACTACCCTTCAAATACCTTCAAATACCTACACCAACCATAAAACACCTTCACTACCCTTCAAATACCTTCAAATACCTACACCAACCATAAAACACCTTCACTACCCTTCAAATACCTTCAAATACCTACACCAACCATAAAACACCCTTCACTACCCTTCAAATACCTTCAAATACCTACACCAACCATAAAAACACCTTCACTACCCTTCAAAACCTTCAAAATACTACACCAACCATAAAACACCTTCACTACCCTTCAAATACCTTCAAATACCTACACCAACCATAAAACACCTTCACTACCCTTCAAATACCTTCAAATACCTTCAACCTCCAAATACCTATACCAACCGTAAAATACCTACACCAGCCTTCAATTACCAACCCCAACACACACTTACACACACACACACATACACATACACACACACACTACACACACACACACACTTACACACACACATACACACAAACACACACACTTAAACACACACACACACACACATACACATACACACTTACACACACACACACACTTACGCACACACACATACACACACACTTACACACACACACATACACTTACACACACACATACACACACACACACATACACACACACTTACATACACACACACACTTACATACACACATGTACACACACATACACATTTACACACATACATACACCATACACACACATCCTTCCACACACACACACACACACACACACACACACACACATCCTAACACACACACACCTGCTGCTGGCCGTGTTTTTGGGGATGCTGTCTGAAAAGTTCTCAGACTGCCAGCTAAGCGGAATCACGGTGAGCGGAATCACGGTGAGCGGAATCACGCTGAGCGGAATCACGGTGAGCGGAATCACGGTGAGCGGAATCACGGTGAGCGGAAGGGAATTCCTGAACTATTTACACCGTTTTACAAGCGTTTATTTTCCATACAAGCGTAAACACACAAACACACACACACATACACTAAACACACACTAAACACTTCCATATCAGTGCATAAACACACACACATGCACACTTACACACACATACACACACACACACACACACACACACACTTAGACACACACATACATACACACTTACACACACACACACATACACACACATATACATACACACACACTCACACACATACATACACACACACACTTTTATATTAGTGCATACACACACACACACACAATAAACACTTCCTTATCAGTGCATACACACACACAAATACACACTAAACACTTCCAAATCAGTGCATAAACATGCACACATACACACACACACACACTTAGACACACATACATACACAGTTACACACACACACTCACACATATACATATACACAAACATATACAAACACACCCATATACATACACACACATACAAACTCACACACATACATACACATACATACACACACACTTCCATATTAGTGCATACACACACACACACACAATAAACATTTCCTTATCAGTGCATAAACACACACACATACACACTTACTCACACACACACACACACTTACACACACATATACACACACACTTAGACACACACATACATACACACTTACAAACACACACTCACACACATACACACACACACACACACACAAACTCACACACATACATACACACACACACACACAAACTCACACACATGCATACACATACATACACACACACTTCCATATTAGTGCATACACACACACACACACAATAAACACTTCCTTATCAGTGCATACACACACACACACACACACACACAATAAACACTTCCTTATCAGTGCATACACACACACACACACACACACACACACACACAATAAACACTTCCTTATCAGTGCATATACACACACACACACACACACACACAATAAACACTTCCTTATCAGTGCATATACACACACACACACACACACAATAAACACTTCCTTATCAGTGCACACACACACACACACACACACACAATAAACACTTCCTTATCAGTGTATATACACACACACACACACACACACACACAATAAACACTTCCTTATCAGTGCATATACACACACACACACACACACACACACACACACACAATAAACACTTCCTTATCAGTGCATATACACACACACACACACACACACAATAAACACTTCCTTATCAGTGCACACACACACAAAGTTATGGTATATACACTGAACTAAATATTAAACTCAGGAACCAAGAAACAGTTCAGTCTTTAAACATTAAAACAAAGTCAGGTCAGGACATCTCAGTCCCCAAAGTGTACAAAAACAAACTCACACTCACTCAGCATCGCTCTCTCCCGGTACACTGTACAGTGTGTGTGTGTGTGTGTGTGTGTGTGTGTGTGTGTGTGTGTGTGTGTGTGTGTGTGTGTGTGTGGTTCCAACCCCAAACCGTGGAAATTCAATTAGAGCCATTTAAGTGTTTCATAAAGCTATAGGAGACCGGCCAGAGGAATTCTCATAAACTCTCTCTCCCTCTAACGCTCTCTCTGTCTCTCGCTCGCTCGATGCTGTGCTGGTTGCCTGGGGAACGGCGGTGGACGTTTCTATGGCCCCGGATACACTCGTAAATCTGCCTGAGCTTGGCTGCAACCCCACTCACACACACACACACACACACACACACACACACACACGAACACACACACACACACACACAGATAAACACACACAAAGACACACACACATACAGATACATTCACACACACACACACACACACACAGATAAACACACACAGAGACACACACACATACAGATACACACAAATGAACACACACACACACACACACATAGAGAGACACACACACACTCACATACATACATACAAAGACACACACACATATACAAAGATACACACACACACGCATACAGACACATACACACACACATACAAAGATACACACACACACATACATACAGACACACACACATATACAAAGATACACACACACACACATACATACAAACACACACACACACACATACACACATACATACAAACACACACACACACACACAGACAAACACACACACACACACACATACATACAAACACACACACACACAGACAGACAGACAGACAAACACACACACACACAACTGCTCCGAAACCAGAGAACACTTATATGTATATATATTTAACTTCCAGTCAAACAGTCATTAAACACAAGCTTTACATTAACAGGAATATAGATTACTGATCATATAAAATAATCATTAACGCAGAAGAATCTGGAGAAAAGTGGGAAAAACAAACTAAAAAATAGGAACAAGTGGGACAGTTGCACCCCGTAGACCACCTAAACCTGGGGCTCGGGGAATACAGGGTCTTGGGAAGATATATACACATAGGAACTTAGAACCCTGGAAACATCCGGCCTTAAGAACTGTCAAACATACGGCACTGGGCACACAGAAACCTAGGACCTTTAAATCTTAGAACCCTGGAAACATAGAACATAGGATGTTGTGAACACGGGGCCCTATGAGAGTAGGAACCTTGGAATACAGTACCCCATGTACAAAGCATCCTGGAAACAGGGGCCCTGCACACATTGGAGCAGGAGAACATACAATGCTGGGAACACAAGGCCAGGAGAGCACAGGGACCTGGAAACATCAGTCATGGAGACATAGGACACTGGGAACATAGGACCCTGGGAACACAGGACCCCGAGAACATAGGACCCCGAGAACACAGGCGCTTTGATACCTAGGGCCCTGGAAACTTACAGCCTAGGAAACACAGGGCTAAGAGAACAACATGCATTGGGATCACTGGTCCTAGTAAGATAGAACCCTGGACCCATAGGCCTGAAGAGTGTAGGCCTTTGGAAACCCAGAGCCCGGAAGCACAGGACCTCAGAAACACAGGCCTGCTTGTAAACCTAACAGCTGAGGGAGGCCATACTGTTAGCGTAGAAGCCAAGGAAGCCCCCCTAAACGGAGCTGAGCAGCATCTGTAAGCTCCAGCGCTGCTGCTGAGTGGAAAGCTGTGGGCGCTCCTGTGGTGAGGTGATATGGGCTTTCCCATCAATCGGGGGTTTACGGGGGGAGCACCGCATGGCACCAGCAGCTGCAGCAGGCAGGGGTTTCCACGAGCACGCGGAAAACAGGACCACACAAAACCAGGAACGCTTACGGTACGAGCAGAAGGTACCGCAGTTAAAAGCAGCTGAATTCGCCACCTTCACTCACCGGCCCGCCAGGCTCTGAGGCTCAGCAGCCCGAACTGCTACCTGCTCGTTACGCTAATAGAAGTCTGGAAAGTTTCTAAACTGAGCAAACAGGCCGCATACAGTGCAACCCGCAATACAGAGCACTGCACAACCGGCAACCCTTTACACCCAAACTGGGCAGCAACACTCAGACCAGTCTGACCACACTGAACGTCTGGGACCTTGTTTTCCATATAAACATAAACACACGCTTATAGACTTTCAAAACCTTCCGAAAAAATACTGACCATCTTGGGCGACTTCTGGACTCAGATTTATTGATCGTGTTAAAGTCTTTATATAAAAAGATCAGGGGTGTTTTGAGACTCGCAGGTGGGTTTGAGCTCGAGTGCCCACCGCCAGCAAAACAGGAGGAGAGCAAAACGCCTTTGGGAACACTGGCCTTATGAGTCTAGGACGTTGGGATCATAGAAATCTAGGAACCTAGAGGCCTGGAAGCTCAGAACCTGGGACCCGCTGATGCTTGTCTACAAAGCCAAGAATGGAGCAGCTCCTCCTTGCCTTATGGCGACGGTCAAAGCGGCTCGGTTCAGGTACGGCTCGGCTTGACCCGACATCACTCAAGACTCATGGAATACACTTGCGACAAGATGCTTCTCTATCTTGGAGCCCAGTTGGTGGAACAAACTTCCATGTACTAGCTAGAGATACGTACTCTGACCAAACACAAAGCACTTCAGGGGGCAGCTGTGGGCTGAAGATTCGGGATCCGGTCTTGTGACTGTAAGGTCCCCGGGACAGCAGGACACGAATGAAGTGCCCTTGAGCAAGGCACCTAACCGCCAACTGCTCCCCTAGACAAGGCACCTAACCCCCAACTGCTCCCCTAGACAAGGCACCTAACCCCCAACTGCTCTCCTAGACAAGGCACCTAACCCCCAACTGCTCCCCTAGACAAGGCACCTAACCCCCAACTGCTCCCCTAGACAAGGCACCTAACCCCCAACTGCTCTCCTAGGCAAGGTACCTAACCCCCAACTGCTCTCCTAGGCAAGGCACCTAACCCCCAACTGCTCCCCTAGACAAGGCACCTAACCCCCAACTGCTCCCCTAGGCAAGGCACCTAACCCCCCAACTGCTCCCCTAGGCAGGTTACCTAACCCCCAACTGCTCCCCTAGGCAGGTTACCTAACCCCCAACTGCTCCCCTAGGCAAGGTACCTAACCCCCAACTGCTCCCCTAGGCAAGGTACCTAACCCCCAACTGCTCCCCTAGACAAGGCACCTAACCCCCCAACTGCTCCCCTAGGCAGGTTACCTAACCCCCCAACTGCTCCCTAGGCAGGTTACCTAACCCCCAACTGCTCTCCTAGGCAAGGTACCTAACCCCCAACTGCTCTCCTAGGCAAGGTACCTAACCCCCAACTGCTCCCCTAGGCAAGGTACCTAACCCCCAACTGCTCCCCTAGGCAAGGTACCTAACCCCCAACTGCTCCCCTAGGCAGGTTACCTAACCCCCAAACTGCTCCCCTAGACAAGGTACCTAACCCCCAACTGCTCCACTAGGCACGGCACCTAACCCCCAACTGCTCCACTAGGCACGGCACCTAACCGCCAACTGCCAATTCTAAAACTTCTGTAAGCCTGCTAAAAAGCCGGTACACAAACGTAATTACAACAATTACGTTACATTCCCAACTTTTTACCCCCCACTGTCATGTCGATGACGTATAAAAACATGTTAAATGAGAACACAATGCATTTTCAGCAATTCTATTCAATTCTACTCATTTTTCCAGCTCAGTCTTAGTTGCATGACAGTTAAATAACAGCTCTGAACAAGATATTATTAACAAACAGAAGAAGAAAAAGACAGATAGAGAGAGACAGATAGAGAGTGAGAGAGAGAGAGAGAGAGAGAGAGAGCACAATTCTGCCTGTCCTGCTCTCTCTGTGTGGGCGAGCGAGACTCATTCATCACTGGTTATGTTATTATTAGTAATTTGACTTAATGATGGAACACAGCAGCTATTCGTTATCTTGGATCAACACGTTAAGGGTTTTATGGCCGAGCAGCTGGTCAGCACTCTCGCTGTGTTCAGTAATGATGTACACTCTCTCTCTCTGCGCCTGCTGAACAAACGACACCCAGAAAACAAACTGCTCTGAAGATAAGGACCAGAACACGGGGCTAGGTCTACAACTACACACACATATATAAATATATTTATATATAATAACTCCCCCACGTGGAGTAAACTCGGGGTTTCACATCCGATACTGATATCCAAAACCTGAGTATCTGTACATGCAGATACCCCAAACTCGAATACCCATACAGACCGACACCCCAACCTTGAGTATCGGTACATACCGATACCTAAACCTTTAGTATTTGTACATACCGATACCTAAACCTTTAGTATTTGTACATACCGATACCCCAACTTCATTATCAGTGCATACCAATACCCAAACCTTGAGTATTTGTACATACCGATACCTAAACCTTGAGTATTTGTACATACCGATACCTAAACCTTGAGTATTTGTACATACCGATACCTAAACCTGGCTTATTTGTACATACTGATACGCCAACTTTGAGTATCTGTACATATTGATAGTCCAACCTTCATTATCAGTACATATTGATACCCCAACCTTGAGTATTTACCAATACCAATAGCCCAACCTTGAGTATTTACCAATACCAATAGCCCAACCTTGAGTATTTACCAACACCAATACCCAAACCTTGAGTATTTACCAATACCAATACCCAAACCTTGAGTATTTACCAATACCAATACCCAAACCTTGAGTATCAGTACATATTGATACCCCAACCTTGAGTATATGTACATACAATACCCAAACCTTGAGTATTTACCAATACCAATACCTCAACCTTGAGTATTTGTACATACCGATACCCCAACCCTGAGTATCTGTATATACCGAAACCCAAACCTTGAGTATCGGTACATATTGATAGCCCAACCTTCATTATCAGTACATATCGATATTCCAACCTTGAGTAGTAACCAATACCCCAACCTTGAGTAGTAACCAATACCCCAACCTTGAGTAGTAACCAATACCCCAACCTTGAGTAGTAACCAATACCCCAACCTTGAGTAGTAACCAATACCCCAACCTTGAGTAGTAACCAATACCCCAACCCTGAGTATCTATACATACCAATACCTAAACACTGTGTATTTCTACATACCAATACCCCAACCCTGAGTATATGTGCATACAATACCCCAACCCTGAGTATATGTGCATACAATACCCCAACCTTGAGTACAGGTACATACCGATACCCCAACATTAAGTATTTGTTTATACCAACATCATTTCTGTAAGTAGTTAAATAAGTTCATGTTTTTAACAGAAGAAACGCTGAAGTCAGCTGTTTGAAGACTTTCACTCACATTCTTCAGTATCACAACAATACAATCTGTTTATCTACTGTCATGGTTTAAATGAAGATCTGATCATCTACTGAGATACGTTCTCTGGAGACGCCCTTCACTTCAGAAGAAACTCTGGAGTCTACAGACTTCTGGACGTGTGGTGTACACATGCTGTGTCTGTACCTCCATCCTGCACTCCTCCACTCCACTCGTTCGGGAAACGAGCGGGCGGCCCGCTCTCGGCCTGCCAGAGTGTATTTGGGGTGTGAGACGTGACGAGTAAAGTGGGTTAACGGAGTGATTTCTTCACCGCTGTCGCTCCAGGCTGCAGCCTTTAAGGTGGCGCTTTAACGGAATACAAATATAAACCACATTTGAGGAGCGGGCGATCAGGAGGAGATCACGGAGCGCGCGGGCGGATCCTGAGAAAATAACAACTGACACGTGTTTGCGCCGCAGCAGGACGTTCCTCGGACCACAGAGCAACTTCTGAGACAGAGGCGAATACAATCACCGGCCATTATACACTCTACTAAAGCAACACTTCACAATGAGAAACGGATGGAGAGAGAGAGAGAGAGAGAGAGAGAGAGAGAGAGAGAGAGAGAGAGAGAGAAAGAGAGAGAGAGAGAGAGAGAGAGAGAGAGAGAGAGAGAGAGAGAGAGAGAGAAAGAGAGAGAGACAGAGAGAGAGAGAGAGAGAGAGAGAGAGATAGAGATAGAGAGAGAGAGAAAGAGAGAGAGAGAGAGAAAGAGAGAGAGAGAGAGAGAGAGATAGAGAGAGATAGAGACAGAGAGAGAGAGAGAGATAGAGATAGAGAGAGAGAGATAGAGAGATAGAAATAGAAAGAGATACAGAGAGAGAGATAGAGAGAGACACACAGAGAGAGAGAGAGAGACAGAGAGAGAGATACAGAGAGATAGAGATAGAGATAGAGACAGGCAGAGAGATAAAGATAGAGTGAGAGAGAAACAAAGATAGAGAGAGATACAGAGATAGAGAGATAGAGAGAGAGATAGAGAGAGATACAGAGAGAGAGAGAGAGAGAGATACAGAGACACACACTCTGAGTCACTCTGCAGGTCCAGGGGGAGAGGGGGATTGTGGGATAGACGGGAATAACCCGGGCTAAATCAGACACTATCCCACAATCCTTCAGGGCCTCAGTGTATTTACCTACCTGAGATTAATCACACACAGTAAACACAGTGCACTCGTACACACTCAATGCCCTGCATTCTCTCTTTCACACACACACACACATACACACACACACACCTATACACAAACACACACACCTATACAGACACACTCACACACACCTATACACAAACACACAAACACACACACACACATATATACACACACCTATACACAAACACACACACCTATACAGACACACACACCTATACAGACAAACACACACACACACACACACACACACACCTAATAGCTACATAATTACTATGTAATAAACGACACAACACTAATTATTTCACAGCATCAGTACAGTTAATGGTGCATTCTGGGATTTACAGTGTAAATACTGTCTTAAAGCCAGTTATTACACACGTGCTTATAACAACCAAACCTCTACACAAACAGTGCTTTTCCAGTCCAATTACAAATGCAGATACACTAATATTGTTATTAACGTGTTATTACATGAGATAAAATGCTGTTATAACTATTAAGAAATTATGTAATAAGAAATCGATACGTGTGTAATTACATAAGCTGTATTACTGTAACCTGTCTGTAACTGCGCCTACATAAGTAGTAATTACATTGTTATTCATGTGTAATAACAAGCTGTACAGCCGTCTTCCATCTGTAACAGTGGCTACATCACTAGTAGTTACATGGTCGTTCATATGTAACTACACAGTTATTACAGAAGGCTAATACAAAGTAGGACAGACTATTAAAAATACAGCTGTTATAGTCTAGTTACAAATGCAGTTACACTCATGTTATTACCAATGTGTTATTACATGGTAGTAAATGTCCTGTTACAGCTATTAACATACATACGCTGTATTACTGTAACCTGTCTGTAACTGCGCCTACATAAGTAGTAGTTACATTGTCATTCATGTGTAATAACACAAGGTGTACAGCTGTAATCCATCTGTAACCATGGCTACATCACTAGTAGTTACATTGTCATTCATATGTAACTACACAGTTGTTACAGAAGGCTAATACAAAATAGGACTATTGGGGGGGGAACAGCTGTTATAGTCTAGTTACAAATGCAATTACACTCAAGTTACTACCAATGTGTTATTACATGGTAGTAAATGTCCTGTTACAGCTATTAACAAACTCAATTATATGAGACAAAAAGAAATTGATACACGTGTGTAATTACATTAGCAGTACTGCTGTAACCCGTCTAACTGTGGCTACATAAATAGTAGTTACATTGTTATTAATGTGTTATTACATAAACTGTACTGCTGTAATCCATATGTAACAGTGGCTACATCACTAGTAGTTACACTTTCATTCATGTGTAACTATACAGTTATTACAGAAGGCTAACACAAAGTAGGACAGACTATTGAAAAAACAGCTGTTATAGTCTAGTTACAAACGCAGTTACACTCATGTTATTACCAATGTGTTATTAAATGGTAGTAAACATACTTGTAATTAACATACTTGTAATTATATGAGACAAAAAGAAATTGATACACATGTACAATGCCAACCCGTACTGCTGTAATCCATCTGTAACCATGACTACACTGTTGTTCATGTGTAACTACACAGTTATTACAGCCAAATATAAATTCAGACTGACTATTGATATAAGAGTCGTTGCAGTCTAGTTACACATGCTATTACAAAAGGGTTATAATTACTATTAATACTATTAACGTACTCATGTAATTACATGAGGCAAAAAGAAATTGATATGTTTGTAATTACATAAGCTGTACTGCTATAATTAATCTGTAACCGTGGCTACATCCTTAGTAGTTACATGTTATTAATGTATAACTACTCTGAACAGGGCATTATACATCACATACATAACGCCCTCCAAGAAACTGGATTCATGAAATCGGGAATTTGGTACCGAGTACAGATAAAGTACCACGTCCAGCCAGGAGAGCTAATTAGCTTAGCTGGAGAGGCTAATTTTAATTAGCACCGAGCCGCCTGTCAGCGTACTGCGGGACCGGTCAGAGGCGTGGCCGGCGTCCAGGCCAGCGCTTTGTTTTAGAAGCCAGATCCGCTAACTGAGCTCATTTGTCAGTGTTTGCAGGTTTTAGTGGTTGCAGTGTTTCTGCCCCCTGGGGGCGATTCCGTGTCCGCACGCAGCCGCGAGCGCTAACGCCCCTCTGCAGAGATCAGGAGCGGCGGGTCGAGATTCAAAACACATTCCGTTTGGAGCTGAACAAGGACAGCAGAGCGGGATCGGATGAAGCTTCCAAACGCAGAGACTCGGCACGGCCCTAATGAAAACACTCAAAGCCCCCCAAATCACTGCGTCCCCCCCCGGCTGCCGCTCCGGCAGCGAGCGCTGGCACGCCGCCAAGACATTACGCTAGAAAACAATTACCATTCTTATTTGACAGCAGAGCAGATATGAAAACGCTACTCTCGTTTCTGCTGTCTGCATCCAGCGGCGTGCCAGAGGAGGCCGAGCCCGCGCGGACCCCCGGAACCACTGCGGTTTTGGAGAGAGCACGAAGAAAAGCATTAAATAACGATTCAGGGCGGAACAGCGGAACCGGCTGCACATGTTGAGGACAGACAATAAACTGGATATTACCATCACAAGCTGAAAATAATCCAGATCATAAATTAATACATGACCGATCATCATCTCAGACAGCACACTTCAAACAATAACAAAACATAATAATATAACAATAATAATAATAAAACATCTAATTAATAAATCAGGAGGTTAATAATCTAGATCATATGTTTACATGTATATCAACAGACCAGACTGCACATTAATAGATTGTTTATATGTATGTTAATAAACTAGATTACGTCTACACGTATGATAATAATCCAGACTGTATGTTAATAAACTGGATCATAAATTAATACACAACCAATCTTCATCTCAGGCAGCTCTACTACACACATCAAACAATAATAACCTAGATTATCTTCACACATGAATCAGGAGGTTAATAATCTAGATCATATGTTTACATGGAAGTCAACAGACCAGATTGCACATTAATAAGCTTTATGTTTACACACACAATAATAATCCAGATTGTTTGTTAATAAACTAGATTATGTCTACGTGCCATGATAAATCAGTTTGCATGTTAATAATCTAGATCATACATTTACATACATAACAATAGACCAGACTGCACATTAATAGAATGTTTATATGCATGTAAATAAACTAGATTATGTCTACACGTATGATAATAATCCAGATTATAAACTAATAAACTAGATTATGTCTACACGTATGATAATAATC
Source organism: Megaleporinus macrocephalus (assembly GCA_021613375.1). Classification (NCBI taxonomy): domain Eukaryota; kingdom Metazoa; phylum Chordata; class Actinopteri; order Characiformes; family Anostomidae; genus Megaleporinus; species Megaleporinus macrocephalus. The sequence continues at coordinate 1,969,343 of CM038720.1, read as the reverse complement.
CAGATTATAAACTAATAAACTACATTACGTCTACACGTATGATAATAATCCAGATTATAAAGTAATAAACTAGATTATGTCTACACGTATGATAATAATCCAGATTATAAACTAATAAATTAGATTACGTCTACACGTATGATAATAATCCAGATTATAAACTAATAAACTAGATTATGTCTACACGTATAATAATCCAGATTATAAACTAATAAACTAGATTATGTCTACACGTATGATAATAATCCAGATTATAAACTAATAAACTAGATTACGTCTACACGTATGATAATAATCCAGACTGTATGTAAATAAACTAGATTACGTCTTAACGTATAACAATAATCCAGATTGTACGTTAATAAACTAAATTACGTCTTAATGTATAATAATAATCCAGATTGTATGTTAATAAACTAAATTACGTCTTAATGTATAATAATAATCCAGATTGTATGTAAATAAACTAGATTATGTCTACACGTATAATAATAATCCAGATTGTATGTAAATAAACTAGATTACGTCTAATTAATAAATCAGGAGGTTAATAATCTAGATCATATGTTTACATGCATATGAAAAGACCAGACTGCACATTAATAGATCATTTATATGCATGTAAATAAACTAGATTATGTCTACACGTATGATAATAATCCAGATCATAAATTAATAATCAACCAATGTTCATCTCAGGCAGCTCTACTACACACATCAATCATAAACTAGATTATCTTCACACATGAATCAGGAGGTTAATAATCTAGATCATATGTTTACATGGAAGTCAACAGACCAGACTGCACATCAATAAGCTTTATGTTTACACACAGGATAATAATCCAGATTGTTTGTTAATAAACTAGATTATGTCTACGTGCCATGATAAATCAGTATGCATGTTAATAATCTAGATCATACATTTACATACATAACAATAGACCAGACTGCACATTAATAGATATATATATATAAGTATGTTAATAAACTAGATTATGTCTACACGTATGATAATAATCCAGACTGTAGATTAATAAACTAGATTACGTCTACATGCATTTGAACAAATTAGATTATGTTCATATGTATAATAGTGAACCAGGCTGTATGTTAATAGACTGTATGCTAGATTACACACTGATACTCAATATACAAGAGTGCTTACACACTCACTACTAAAGCAGAGTGATTTATTACAATTTCCATTTACACATCTAGAAATAAATCAGATCACACCTTAATAAACTAGATTAAACGTTTATACACCTGTTACTAAACCAGATCCTGCGACGATAAACCAGAATACATACACATTTACATCCGTGACAACACACCTGCACCTCAACACACCTGCACCCTGAACACACCTGCACCTCAACACACCTGCACCCTGAACACACCTGCACCTCAACACACCTGCACCCTGAACACACCTGCACCTCAACACACCTGCACCTCAACACACCTGCACCCTGAACACACCTGCACCTCAACACACCTGCACCCTGAACACACCTGCACCTCAACACACCTGCACCTCAACACACCTGCACCCTGAACACACCTGCACCTCAACACACCTGCACCTCAACACACCTGCACCCCAACACACCTGCACCCTGAACACACCTGCACCTCAACACACCTGCACCTCAACACACCTGCACCCTGAACACACCTGCACCCTGAACACACCTGCACCCTCAACACACCTGCACCTCAACACACCTGCACCTCAACACACCTGCACCTCAACACACCTGCACCCTGAACACACCTGCACCTCAACACACCTGCACCTCAACACACCTGCACCTCAACACACCTGCACCTCAACACACCTGCACCCTGAACACACCTGCACCTCAACACACCTGCACCTCAACACACCTGCACCTCAACACACCTGCACCTCAACACACCTGCACCCTGAACACACCTGCACCCTGAACACACCTGCACCCTCAACACACCTGCACCTCAACACACCTGCACCCTGAACACACCTGCACCCTGAACACACCTGCACCTCAACACACCTGCACCTCAACACACCTGCACCCTGAACACACCTGCACCTCAACACACCTGCACCCTGAACACACCTGCACCTCAACACACCTGCACCTCAACACACCTGCACCTCAACACACCTGCACCCTGAACACACCTGCACCCTGAACACACCTGCACCTCAACACACCTGCACCTCAACACACCTGCACCCTGAACACACCTGCACCCTGAACACACCTGCACCTCAACACACCTGCACCCCAACACACCTGCACCCTGAACACACCTGCACCTCAACACACCTGCACCCTGAACACACCTGCACCTCAACACACCTGCACCCTGAACACACCTGCACCTCAACACACCTGCACCCTGAACACACCTGCACCTCAACACACCTGCACCCTGAACACACCTGCACCTCAACACACCTGCACCTCAACACACCTGCACCCTGAACACACCTGCACCTCAACACACCTGCACCCTGAACACACCTGCACCTCAACACACCTGCACCTCAACACACCTGCACCTCAACACACCTGCACCCTGAACACACCTGCACCCTGAACACACCTGCACCCTCAACACACCTGCACCTCAACACACCTGCACCTCAACACACCTGCACCTCAACACACCTGCACCTCAACACACCTGCACCCTGAACACACCTGCACCTCAACACACCTGCACCTCAACACACCTGCACCTCAACACACCTGCACCCTGAACACACCTGCACCTCAACACACCTGCACCTCAACACACCTGCACCTCAACACACCTGCACCCTGAACACACCTGCACCCTGAACACACCTGCACCCCAACACACCTGCACCCTGAACACACCTGCACCTCAACACACCTGCACCCTGAACACACCTGCACCTCAACACACCTGCACCCTGAACACACCTGCACCTCAACACACCTGCACCCTGAACACACCTGCACCTCAACACACCTGCACCTCAACACACCTGCACCCTGAACACACCTGCACCTCAACACACCTGCACCCTGAACACACCTGCACCCTGAACACACCTGCACCCTGAACACACCTGCACCCTGAACACACCTGCACCCCAACACACCTGCACCCTGAACACACCTGCACCCTGAACACACCTGCACCTCAACACACCTGCACCCCAACACACCTGCACCCTGAACACACCTGCACCCTGAACACACCTGCACCTCAACACACCTGCACCCTGAACACACCTGCACCCTGAACACACCTGCACCCTGAACACACCTGCACCTCAACACACCTGCACCCTGAACACACCTGCACCTCAGCACACCTGCACCCTGAACACACCTGCACCTCAACACACCTGCACCTCAACACACCTGCACCCTGAACACACCTGCACCCTGAACACACCTGCACCTCAACACACCTGCACCCCAACACACCTGCACCCTGAACACACCTGCACCTCAACACACCTGCACCCTGAACACATCTGCACCCTGAACACACCTGCACCTCAACACACCTGCACCCCAACACACCTGCACCCTGAACACACCTGCACCCTGAACACACCTGCACCCTGAACACACCTGCACCTCAACACACCTGCACCCCAACACACCTGCACCCTGAACACACCTGCACCTCAACACACCTGCACCCTGAACACACCTGCACCTCAACACACCTGCACCCTGAACACACCTGCACCTCAACACACCTGCACCTCAACACACCTGCACCTCAGCACACCTGCACCTCAACACACCTGCACCTCAACACACCTGCACCTCAACACACCTGCACCCTGAACACACCTGCACCTCAACACACCTGCACCTCAACACACCTGCACCTCAACACACCTGCACCTCAACACACCTGCAGGTGAACGCCGGATGATAAACTGGAGAGTGTGTTCACCTGCACAGCCCTAAGATGCCGTGTTTACACACCAGCTAATAAACCAGACTGCACTGTTTACCTGTATGTTTACCTGTGTGTTTACCTGTAT
>CM038720.1:1960310-1962810 GCA_021613375.1 Megaleporinus macrocephalus | reverse complement strand
TAATAATCCAGATTGTATGTGAATAAAGTAGATTATATGTAAACTCTTGGTAATAATCCAGATTGTATGTGAATAAAGTAGATTATATGTAAACTCCTGGTAATAATCCAGATTGTATGTAAATAAAGTAGATTATATGTAAACTCCTGATAATAATCCAGATTGTATGTGAATAAAGTAGATTATATGTAAACTCCTGATAATAATCCAGATTGTATGTGAATAAAGTAGATTATATGTAAACTCCTGATAATAATCCAGATTGTATGTGAATAAAGTAGATTATATGTAAACTCCTGATAATAATCCAGATTGTATGTGAATAAAGTAGATTATATGTAAACTCCTGATAATAATCCAGATTGTATGTGAATAAAGTAGATTATATGTAAACTCCTGATAATAATCCAGATTGTATGTGAATAAAGTAGATTATATGTAAACTCCTGATAATAATCCAGATTGTATGTGAATAAAGTAGATTATATGTAAACTCCTGATAATAATCCAGATTGTATGTGAATAAAGTAGATTATATGTAAACTCCTGATAATAATCCAGATTGTATGTGAATAAAGTAGATTATATGTAAACTCCTGATAATAATCCAGATTGTATGTGAATAAAGTAGATTATATGTAAACTCCTGATAATAATCCAGATTGTATGTGAATAAAGTAGATTATATGTAAACTCTTGGTAATAATCCAGATTGTGTGTGAATAAAGTAGATTATATGTAAACTCTTGGTAATAATCCAGATTGTGTGTGAATAAAGTAGATTATATGTAAACTCCTGGTAATAATCCAGATTGTATGTGAATAAAGTAGATTATATGTAAACTCCTGATAATAATCCAGATTGTATGTGAATAAAGTAGATTATATGTAAACTCTTGGTAATAATCCAGATTGTGTGTGAATAAAGTAGATTATATGTAAACTCTTGGTAATAATCCAGATTGTATGTGAATAAAGTAGATTATATGTAAACTCCTGGTAATAATCCAGATTGTATGTGAATAAAGTAGATTATATGTAAACTCCTGATAATAATCCAGATTGTGTGTGAATAAAGTAGATTATATGTAAACTCCTGGTAATAATCCAGATTGTGTGTGAATAAAGTAGATTATATGTAAACTCTTGGTAATAATCCAGATTGTATGTGAATAAAGTAGATTATATGTAAACTCCTGGTAATAATCCAGATTGTATGTGAATAAAGTAGATTATATGTAAACTCCTGATAATAATCCAGATTGTATGTGAATAAAGTAGATTATATGTAAACTCCTGATAATAATCCAGATTGTATGTGAATAAAGTAGATTATATGTAAACTCCTGGTAATAATCCAGATTGTATGTGAATAAAGTAGATTATATGTAAACTCCTGATAATAATCCAGATTGTATGTGAATAAAGTAGATTATATGTAAACTCCTGGTAATAATCCAGATTGTATGTGAATAAAGTAGATTATATGTAAACTCCTGGTAATAATCCAGATTATGTTCACACCCGCCCAATAAAGAGACAACCATCTCAGATCTGGAATTCCTTATATGGTCATGCCTGTAACTACAGAGATCTGTATCTTCACTCGTTCTAGAAGAGCCTCTGAGCGTGTCAGGACTGTTTGATGATGTAATGACGGTGATGTTGGTGTCGAGTGAAGGAACCGTAACTGTCCACCTGGGAAAATATACTCGGACCGTTCGGGCCTCATCGCTCAGCCTCACGTCTCATAACACCCAGCAGGCAGTAGCCGCTCTCGTACCTGAGCGATGTTCTTGTTGAGCAGGTAGACGCCGTACTCGAAGTGGAATCTCTCGCCTCGAGGGTACAGCGGGAATCTGGGAGAGAGGCGGAGTTTAGAATGATTATTGATTTATTTTCACCCACGCAACAGTCGATACAGATGATTCACAATGATTCAATTTTTGATTCTTTAGGAAACGATTCAGTACATCATGAAACCTGAATGTTGGTAAATCATTCTGATTCTTTAGGAAACGATTCAACGACTCATGAAACATCTCATGTTCCAATGTATGTATTTGATTCCTTAGAAAATGATTCAGTGAATCGTGAAACCTCAAATTTCACACTGACTCGATATGATTCTTTACAAAACAATTCAGTGAATCATCACATTTTGAATGTATGTGATTCGTTAGAAGTGTGAAATATCAAATTCCGCAGTGAATCAATTTGATTCTTTATGAAATGATTCAGTGAATCATCACATTTTGAATGTATGTGATTCGTTAGAAGTGTGAAATATCAAATTCCGCAGTGAATCAATTTGATTCTTTATGAAATGATTCAGTGAATCATCACATTTTGAATGTATGTGATTCGTTAGAAGTGTGAAATATCAAATTCCGCAGTGAATCAATTTGATTCTTTATGAAATGATTCAGTGAATCATCACATTTTGAATGTATGTGATTCGTTAGAAGTGTGAAATATCAAATTCCGCAGTGAATCAATT
>CM038720.1:1932810-1955310 GCA_021613375.1 Megaleporinus macrocephalus | reverse complement strand
ATCAGCTCCACTGACCATACAGGACCTACACTCACTGTCCACTGTATCAGCTCCACTGACCATACAGGACCTACACTCACTGTCCACTGTATCAGCTCCACTGACCATACAGGAGCTCCACTTACAGACTGTAGTTCATCTGATTCTCTGTATACTTTATTACTCTGTTCTTTAATGATCAGGACCCCCACAGGACCCCCGCAGAGCAGATACTATTAGAGAGGTGGGTCATTCTCAGCACTGCAGTGACACTGATGTGGTGGTGGTGTGTTAGTTAGTGTGTGTTGTGCTGGTGTGAGTGGATAAGACACAGCAGTGCTGCTGCTGGAGTGTTTAAACACTGTGTCCACTCACTGTCCACTCTATTAGCGGTCAGTTTTGGTTGGTGGACGATTCTCAGTCCAGCAGTCACACTAAGGTGTTTAAACACTCCAGCAGCAGCAGCACTGCTGTGTCTGATCCACTCACACCAGCACAACACACACTAACTAACACACCACCACCACGTCAGTGTCACTGCAGTGCTGAAAATGACACATATATAAACTGAGAGTCTGTCAGTGTCTGTGAGTGTGTGTGTGTGTGTGTGTGTGAGTGAAAGTGTGTCTGTGTGTGCGTGTGTATGTTAGTGTGTGTGTGTAATATGTGGGTGTGTTTGAGTGTGTATATGAGTGTGAGAGTGGTGAGGTGAGTAAGAGTGTGTGTGTGTGTGTGTGTGTGTGTGTGTGGTTAGTATGTGGTGAGGTGAGTGTGTGTGTGTGCGGTGTGTTTGTATAAGAGTGTGTGGTTAGTGTGTGGTGAGGTGAGTGTGTGTGTAAGTGTGTGTGGTGTGTGTGTGAGTGTGGTGTGATGTGGAGTGTGTGTGTATGTGTGTGATTGTGTGTGTGTGTGTGTGTGTGTGTGTGTGTGTGAGAGAGTGTGATGTGGAGTGTGTGTGTGTGTGTGTGTGTGTGTGAGAGTGTGATGTGGAGTGTGTGTGTGTGTGTGTGTGTGAGAGTGTGATGTGGAGTGTGTGTGTGTGTGTGATGTGGAGTGTGTGATGTGGAGTGTGTGTGAGTGTGTGTGATGTGGAGTGTGTGTGTGTGTGTGAGAGTGTGATGTGGAGTGTGTGTGTGTGTGTGTGTGAGAGTGTGATGTGGAGTGTGTGAGTGTATGTGTGTGTGTGTGTGTGTGAGTGTGTGTGTGTGTGAGTGTGTGTGTGTGTGTGTGTGAGAGTGTGATGTGGAGTGTGTGAGTGTGTGTGTGTGTGTGTGAGTGTGATGTGGAGTGTGTGTGTGTGTGTGAGAGTGTGATGTGGAGTGTGTGTGAGTGTGTGTGATGTGGAGTGTGTGTGATGTGGAGTGTGTGTGTGTGTGTGTGTGTGAGAGAGAGTGTGATGTGGAGTGTGTGTGTGTGTGTGAGTGTGTGTGTGTGTGTGTGAGAGTGTGATGTGGAGTGTGTGTGTGTGTGTGTGTGTGTGTGAGTGAGTGTGTGTGAGAGTGTGATGTGGAGTGTGTGTGTGTGTGTGTGTGTGTGTGTGTGTGTGAGTGTGATGTGGAGTGTGTGTGTGTGTGTGAGAGTGTGATGTGGAGTGTGTGTGTGTGTGTGTGTGTGTGTGAGAGAGAGTGTGATGTGGAGTGTGTGTGTGTGTGTGTGAGAGTGTGATGTGGAGTGTGTGAGTGTATGTGTGTGTGTGTGTGTGAGTGTGTGTGAGTGTGTGTGTGTGAGTGTGATGTGGAGTGTGTGTGTGTGTGTGTGTGTGTGTGTGTGTGTGTGTGTTTGTGTGTGAGTGAGTGTGTGTGAGAGTGTGATGTGGAGTGTGTGTGTGTGTGTGTGTGTGTGTGTGTGTGTGAGTGTGATAATCACTGCTGTGGTATTAAAGTGAACAGGGCGGCTGATTTATGCGCTAAGCACCGCTATTAGCCATTAGCTCTGACAGGCGCCGGGCAGGTGTTGCTCTGAACCAGCTGCTCTGATTAACGAGCTACACACACACCAACAGAACACACTACACACACTACACACACACACACACCAACAGAACACACTACACACACACACACACACACACCAACAGAACACACTACACACACACACACACACCAACAGAACACACTACACACACACACACACACCAACATAACACACTACACACACACACACCAACAGAACACACTACACACACTACACACACACACACCAACAGAACACACTACACACACACACACACACACACACACCAACAGAACACACTACACACACACACACACACCAACAGAACACACTACACACACTACACACACACACACCAACAGAACACACTACACACACACACACACACACACCAACAGAACACACTACACACACTACACACACACACACCAACAGAACACACTACACACACACACACACACACACCAACAGAACACACTACACACACACACACACACCAACAGAACACACTACACACACACACACACACCAACATAACACACTACACACACACACACCAACATAACACACTACACACACTACACACACACACACCAACAGAACACACTACACACACACACACACACACACACACACCAACAGAACACACTACACACACACACACACACCAACAGAACACACTACACACACTACACACACACACACCAACAGAACACACTACACACACACACACACACACCAACAGAACACACTACACACACTACACACACACACACCAACAGAACACACTACACACACACACACACACACCAACAGAACACACTACACACACACACACCAACAGAACACACTACACACACACACACCAACAGAACACACCACACACACACACCAACAGAACACATTACACACACACACACACACACACACACACACACATTCCACATCACTCTCTCTCACACACACACACACACACCAACAGAACACACTACACACACTACACACACACCCCAAAAGAACACACTACACACACACACCAACAGAACACACTACACACACACACACAGATTCCACATCACACTCTCTCACACACACACACACACACACCAACAGAACACACTACACACACACACCAACAGAACACACTACACACACTAAACACACACACCAACAGAACACACTACACACACACAGCAACAGAACACACTACACACACACACACACCAAAAGAACACACTACACACACTACACACACACACCAACAGAACACACTACACACACTACACACACACACCAACAGAACACACTACACACACTACACACACACACCAACAGATCACACTACAAATACTACACACCGCACCAACAGAACACACTACACACACACACACACCAACAGAACACACTACACACACACCAACAGAACACACTACACACACAAACCAACAGGACACACTACACACACTGAACACACTACACATACTACACAGACTACACATACTAAACACACACACCAACAGAACACACTACACACAATACACATACTAAACACACACACCAACAGAACACACTACACACACTAAACACATTAAACACACACACCAACAGAACACACTACACACTAAACACACTAAACACACACACCAACAGAACACACTACACACACTAAACACACACACCAACAGAACACACTACACACACTAAACACACACACCAACAGAACACACTACACACACTGAACACACTACACATACTACACAGACTACACATACTAAACACACACACCAACAGAACACACTACACACAATACACATACTAAACACACACACCAACAGAACACACTACACACACTAAACACATTAAACACACACACCAACAGAACACACTACACACTAAACACACTAAACACACACACCAACAGAACACACTACACACACTAAACACACACACCAACAGAACACACTACACACACTAAACACACACACCAACAGAACACACTACACAACTACACACACACACACCAACAGACCACACTACACACACTACACACACTGAACACACACTACACACACTAAACACACACATCAACAGAACACACTACACACACACACCAACAGAACTCACTACACACACACCAAAAGAACACACTACACACACACCAACAGAACACACTACACACACACACCAACAGAACACACTACACACACTACAAACACACACCAACAGAACACACTACACACACTACACACACACACCAACAGAACACACTGAACACACTACACACTCTAAACGCACTACACACACTACACACACCAACAGAACACACTACACACACTAAACACACACTGAACACACTACACACACACACACCAACAGAACACACTACACACACTACACACACACAACAACAGAACACATTACACATACTACAAACACACACCAACAGAACACACTACACACACACACACACACCAACAGAACACACTACACACACTACACACTCTAAACACACTACACACACTAAACACACACACATACCAATAGAACACACTACACACTCTAAACGCACTACACACACTACACACACCAACAGAACACACTACACACACTGAACACACTACACACACACACCAACAGAACACACTACACACACCAACAGAACACACTACACACACTACAAACACACACCAACAGAACACACACTAAACACACTACACACACCAACAGAACACACTGAACACACTGAACACATACACAGACTACTCACACACACCAACAGAACACACTACACACACTAAACACACACACCAACAGAACACACTACACACCAACAGAACACACTACACACACTACAAACACACACCAACAGAACACACTGAACACACTACACACACTACACACAATAAACACAGAACACACTACACACACACACCAACAGAACACACAACACACACTACACCACTGAACACACTACACACACTACACACACACACCAACAGAACACACAACACACACTACACCACTGAACACACTACACACACACACCAACAGAACACACTACACACACTAAACACACCAACAGAACACACTACACACACTGAAACACACTACACACACCCCACACACACCAACAGAACACACTACACACACTGAACACACTACACACACACCAACAGAACACACTACACACACTGAACACACTATACACACTAAACACTCTAAACACACTACACACACTAAACACACTACACACACTAAACACACTACACACAGTAAACACACTACACACACGAAACACACTACACACACATTAAACACACGAAACACACTACACACACCAACAGAACACACTACACACTAAACACACTAAACACACACACCAACAGAACACACTACACACTAAACACACTAAACACACACACCAACAGAACACACTACACACACTAAACACACACACCAACAGAACACACTACACACACTAAACACACACACCAACAGAACACACTACACACACTACACACACACACACCAACAGACCACACTACACACACTACACACACTGAACACACACTACACACACTAAACACACACATCAACAGAACACACTACACACACACACCAACAGAACTCACTACACACACACCAAAAGAACACACTACACACACACCAACAGAACACACTACACACACACACCAACAGAACACACTACACACACTACAAACACACACCAACAGAACACACTACACACACTACACACACACACCAACAGAACACACTGAACACACTACACACTCTAAACGCACTACACACACTACACACACCAACAGAACACACTACACACACTAAACACACACTGAACACACTACACACACACACACCAACAGAACACACTACACACACACAACAACAGAACACATTACACATACTACAAACACACACCAACAGAACACACTACACACACACACACACACCAACAGAACACACTACACACACTACACACTCTAAACACACTACACACACTAAACACACACACATACCAATAGAACACACTACACACTCTAAACGCACTACACACACTACACACACCAACAGAACACACTACACACACTGAACACACTACACACACACACCAACAGAACACACTACACACACCAACAGAACACACTACACACACTACAAACACACACCAACAGAACACACACTAAACACACTACACACACCAACAGAACACACTGAACACACTGAACACATACACAGACTACTCACACACACCAACAGAACACACTACACACACTAAACACACACACCAACAGAACACACTACACACCAACAGAACACACTACACACACTACAAACACACACCAACAGAACACACTGAACACACTACACACACTACACACAATAAACACAGAACACACTACACACACACACCAACAGAACACACAACACACACTACACCACTGAACACACTACACACACTACACACACACACCAACAGAACACACAACACACACTACACCACTGAACACACTACACACACACACCAACAGAACACACTACACACACTAAACACACCAACAGAACACACTACACACACTGAACACACTACACACACCCCACACACACCAACAGAACACACTACACACACTGAACACACTACACACACACCAACAGAACACACTACACACACTGAACACACTATACACACTAAACACTCTAAACACACTACACACACTAAACACACTACACACACTAAACACACTACACACAGTAAACACACTACACACACGAAACACACTACACACACATTAAACACACGAAACACACTACACACACCAACAGAACACACTACACACACTACACACACCAACAGAACACACTACACACACTAAACACACTACACACACTAACAGAACACACTACACACACCAAACACACTACACACACTAAACACACTACACACACTAAACACACTACACACACCAACAGAACACACTACACACACTACACACTAACAGAACACACTACACACACATTAAACACACTAAACACACTGCACACACTACAAACACTAAACACATTAAACACATTAAACACACAGAACACACCACACACACACACACCAACAGAACACACTACACACACTAAACACACTAAACACTCACTGCAGGAGAGAGAGAATTTTATGATGCCTTCAGAGTATATGTTGATCAACTCTTCAATTTTCAATCAGATACAGGCAACTTAGTTCAGCTATCTGGAGATTCTAATAAATACCACTAAATACCATCTAATACTCCCAGCTATACCATTACACCCTACAAATACCATCTAATACTCCCAGCTATACCATTACACTCTACAAATACCATCTAATACACCCAGCTATACTATTACACTCCACAAATACCATCTAATACACCCAGCTATACTATTACACCCCACAAATACCATCTAATACACCCAGCTATACTATTACACTCCACAAATACCATCTAATACACCCAGCTATACCATTACACCCTACAAATACCATCTAATACACCCAGCTATACTATTACACTCCACAAATACCATCTAATACACCCAGCTATACTATTACACCCCACAAATACCATCTAATACACCCAGCTATACCATTACACCCTACAAATACCATCTAATACACCCAGCTATACTATTACACTCCACAAATACCATCTAATACACCCAGCTATACTATTACACCCCACAAATACCATCTAATACACCCAGCTATACTATTACACCCCACAAATACCATCTAATACACCCAGCTATACCATTACACCCTACAAATACCATCTAATACACCCAGCTATACTATTACACTCCACAAATACCATCTAATACACCCAGCTATACTATTACACCCCACAAATACCATCTAATACACCCAGCTATACTATTACACCCTACAAACACCATCTAATACACCCAGCTATACTATTACACCCTACAAATACCATCTAATACACCCAGCTATACTATTACACCCTACAAACACCATCTAATACACCCAGCTATACTATTACACCCTACAAACACCATCTAATACACCCAGCTATACCATTACACCCTACAAATACCATCTAATACACCCAGCTATACTATTACACCCCACAAACACCATCTAATACACCCAGCTATACTATTACACCCTACATATACCATCTAATACACCCAGCTATAATATTACATTCAACAAATACCATCTAATACACCCAGCTACACCATTACACCCAACAAATACCATCTAATACACCCCAGCTATACTATTACACCCCACAAACACCATCTAATACACCCAGCTATACTATTACACCCTACATATACCATCTAATACACCCAGCTATAATATTACATTCAACAAATACCATCTAATACACCCAGCTATACTATTACACCCTACAAATACCATCTAATACACCCAGCTATACTATTACACCCCACAAACACCATCTAATACACCCAGCTATACTATTACACCCCACAAACACCATCTAATACACCCAGCTATACTATTACACCCTACAAATACCATCTAATACACCCAGCTATACTATTACATCCTACAAATACCATCTAATACACCCAGTTATACTATTACACCCTACAAATATCATCTAATACACCCAGCTATACTATTACACCCTACAAATACCATCTAATACACCCAGTTATACTATTACACCCTACAAATACCATCTAATACACCCAGTTATACTATTACATTCAATAAATACCATCTAATACACCCAGCTATACTATTACACCCTACAAATACCATCTAATACACCCAGCTATACTATTACACCCCACAAACACCATCTAATACACCCAGCTATACTATTACACCCCACAAACACCATCTAATACACCCAGCTATACTATTACACCCTACAAATACCATCTAATACACCCAGCTATACTATTACATCCTACAAATACCATCTAATACACCCAGTTATACTATTACACCCTACAAATATCATCTAATACACCCAGCTATACTATTACACCCTACAAATACCATCTAATACACCCAGTTATACTATTACAACCCACAAACACCATCTAATACACCCAGCTATACTATTACACCCTACAAATACCATCTAATACACCCAGCTATACTATTACATCCTACAAATACCATCTAATACACTCAGTTATACTATTACACCCTACAAATATCATCTAATACACCCAGCTATACTATTACACCCTACAAATACCATCTAATACACCCAGTTATACTATTACACCCTACAAATATCATCTAATACACCCAGCTATACTATTACACCCCACAAACACCATCTAATACACCCAGCTATACTATTACACCCTACATATACCATCTAATACACCCAGCTATAATATTACATTCAACAAATACCATCTAATACACCCAGCTATACCATTACACCCAACAAATACCATCTAATACACCCAGCTATACTATTACACCCCACAAACACCATCTAATACACCCAGCTATACTATTACACCCTACATATACCATCTAATACACCCAGCTATAATATTACATTCAACAAATACCATCTAATACACCCAGCTATACTATTACACCCTACAAATACCATCTAATACACCCAGCTATACTATTACACCCCACAAACACCATCTAATACACCCAGCTATACTATTACACCCCACAAACACCATCTAATACACCCAGCTATACTATTACACCCTACAAATACCATCTAATACACCCAGCTATACTATTACACCCCACAAACACCATCTAATACACCCAGCTATACTATTACACCCCACAAACACCATCTAATACACCCAGCTATACTATTACACCCTACAAATACCATCTAATACACCCAGCCATACCATTACACCCTACAAATACCATCTAATACACCCAGCTACACTATTACACCCTACAAATACCATCTAATACACCCAGCTATACTATTACACCCTACAAATACCATCTAATACACCCAGCTATACTATTACATCCTACAAATACCATCTAATACACCCAGTTATACTATTACACCCTACAAATATCATCTAATACACCCAGCTATACTATTACACCCTACAAATACCATCTAATACACCCAGCTATACTATTACACCCTACAAATACCATCTAATACACCCAGCTATACTATTACATCCTACAAATACCATCTAATACACCCAGTTATACTATTACACCCTACAAATATCATCTAATACACCCAGCTATACTATTACACCCTACATATACCATCTAATACACCCAGCTATACCATTACACCCTACAAATACCATCTAATACACCCAGCTACACTATTACACCCTACAAATACCATCTAATACACCCAGCTATACTATTACATCCTACAAATACCATCTAATACACCCAGCTATACTATTACACCCTACAAATACCATCTAATACACCCAGCTATACTATTACACCCTACAAATACCATCTAATACACCCAGCTACACTATTACACCCTACAAATACCATCTAATACACCCAGCTATACTATTACACTCCACAAATACCATCTAATACACCCAGCTATACTATTACACTCCACAAATACCATCTAATACACCCAGCTATACTATTACATTCAACAAATACCATCTAATACACCCAGCTATACTATTACATTCAATAAATACCATTTAATACACCCAGCTATACTATTACACCCCACAAACACCATCTAATACACCCAGCTATACTATTACACCCCACAAACACCATCTAATACACCCAGCTATACTATTACACCCTACAAATACCATCTAATACACCCAGCTATACTATTACACCCCACAAACACCATCTAATACACCCAGCTATACTATTACACCCTACAAATACAATCTAATACACCCAGCCATACCATTACACCCTACAAATACCATCTAATACATACAGCTACACTATTACACCCTACAAATACCATCTAATACACCCAGCTATACCATTACACCCTACAAATACCATCTAATACACCCAGCTACACTATTACACCCTACAAATACCATCTAATACACCCAGCTATACTATTACACCCTACAAATACCATCTAATACACCCAGCTATACCATTACACCCTACAAATACCATCTAATACACCCAGCTATACTATTACACCCTACAAACACCATCTAATACACCCAGCTATACTATTACACCCTACAAATACCATCTAATACACCCAGCTATACTATTACACCCCACAAACACCATCTAATACACCCAGCCATACCATTACACCCTACAAATACCATCTAATACACCCAGCTATACTATTACACCCTACAAATACCATCTAATACACCCAGCCATACCATTACACCCTACAAATACCATCTAATACACCCAGCTATACTATTACACCCTACAAACACCATCTAATACACCCAGCTATACTATTACACCCTACAAATACCATCTAATACACCCAGCTATACCATTACACCCTACAAATACCATCTAATACACCCAGCTACACTATTACACCCTACAAATACCATCTAATACACCCAGCTATACTATTACACCCTACAAATACCATCTAATACACCCAGCTATACCATTACACCCTACAAATACCATCTAATACACCCAGCTATACTATTACACTCCACGAATACCATCTAATACACCCAGCTATACTATTACACTCCACAAACACCATTTCATACACCCAGCTATACTATTACACCTTACAAATACAATCTAATACACCCAGCTATACTATTACAGCCAAAAATACTGCTAAAAAGCAGAAAACCAACCAACCAAGACCAATATATCCCCACAAAATACCAATAAATACCAACAAATATACCTCCAAGATACTACTGAGCACCTCCCAATACCCAAGCAGTGCACAGTCCACACTTTTAAAGCACACAGTATCTGCCAAGATAACAAACGCTCAGTTCATCCAACACACCATACATCCTCCTGATACAACTCCAAACCACTGATCAAGCTGAAACTCGGAGACAGAGCGAGAGAGAGAACACGTGAGAGAAAGATAGAATATGTGAGAGAGACAAAGACAGATTGAGAGAAAGGAAGGAAGAGAGAGGAGAGGTGAAAGAGAGAGAGAGAGAGAGAGAGCGTGTGCACATGTGCGTGAGAGAAAGATGGATGGACTGAGAGAAGAGAGAGTGTGTATGGAAGAGCGGGAAGGGGCGGAGTCAGGATGACATCGCCGCACGGGCTCAGAGCGCTCATTAACAGATGTAAACAGGTCCAGGCTGCACATGTGGTCCACCTCAGTGGACGTTTACGTTCAGCCTGGACACACTGGACGCCTGTCAGAACATTCTGGACCCTCTCTGACCACCGACATACGGACCATCCAGAAAACCTGGAGTCACACTTCGGAAAAGGCCACGCCCCAAATCTGTTTTACTGACAACTTAACTTAATAGAATCCAACCTAATGAGAAACTGTAACTCAGTTTATATACAATACCTACATTTAGAGTTATACATTCAACCTAATGAGAAACTGTAACTCAGTTTATATACAATACCTACATTTAGAGTTATACACTCAACCTAATGAGAAACTGTAACTCAGTTTATATACAATACCTACATTTAGAGTTATACATTCAACCTAATGAGAAACTGTAACTCAGTTTATATACAATACCTACATTTAGAGTTATACATTCAACCTAATGAGAAACTGTAACTCAGTTTATATACAATACCTACATTTAGAGTTATACATTCAACCTAATGAGAAACTGTAACTCAGTTTATATACAATACCTACATTTAGAGTTATACATTCAACCTAATGAGAAACTGTAACTCAGTTTATAGACAATACCTACATTTAGAGTTATACATTCAACCTAATGAGAAACTGTAACTCAGTTTATATACAATACCTACATTTAGAGTTATACATTCAACCTAATGAGAAACTGTAACTCAGTTTATAGACAATACCTACATTTAGAGTTATACATTCAACCTAATGAGAAACTGTAACTCAGTTTATATACAATACCTACATTTAGTTATACACTCAATCTAATGAGAAACTGTAACTCAGTTTATATACAATACCTACATTTAGAGTTATACATTCAACCTAATGAGAAACTGTAACTCAGTTTATATACAATACCTACATTTAGAGTTATACATTCAACCTAATGAGAAACTGTAACTCAGTTTATATACAATATCTACATTTAGAGTTATACGTTCAACCTAATGAGAAACTGTAACTCAGTTTATATACAATACCTACATTTAGAGTTATACGTTCAACCTAACGAGAAACTGTAACTCAGTTTATATACAATACCTACATTTAGAGTTATACGTTCAACCTAACGAGAAACTGTAACTCAGTTTATATACAATACCTACATTTAGAGTTATACATTCAACCTAACGAGAAACTGTAACTCAGTTTATATACAATACCTACATTTAGAGTTATACATTCAACCTAATGAGAAACTGTAACTCAGTTTATATACAATACCTACATTTAGAGTTATACATTCAACCTAATGAGAGACTGTAACTCAGTTTATATACAATACCTACATTTAAAATGTGTATAGGTGTGTGTGTATACAGATGTGAGATTTCTCCATATCTCTCTCTCTCGCATCTCTAAATAATCTAAAAAATGTGTATTTTTAGATTATTTTTACTTTAATATTGTCTATTTATTGTATGTTTGTACTGTTTTATATATATAATGCTGCCCTGCTGTAGAGTTGTATCTGAGTCTCACCCCAAACATTTCAATGCATGTTATGTCCTGACATGATGTGCAAATGACAAATAAACTTGAAACTTGAAACTCTCTTTATCTCTCTCTTC
The DNA here is from genome assembly GCA_021613375.1 of Megaleporinus macrocephalus. Lineage (NCBI taxonomy): Eukaryota > Metazoa > Chordata > Actinopteri > Characiformes > Anostomidae > Megaleporinus > Megaleporinus macrocephalus. The sequence continues at coordinate 1,941,485 of CM038720.1, read as the reverse complement.
ATATCTCTCTCCTTTACGTGCTCTTACTCCCTCACTCACTTTCTATATCTATTTACTCTATCATACTTTGTCCTCCCTCTCCCAGTCTTTTTCTCCTTCTGTCTCCCTGCTCTGATATTCTCTTCAATTCTTCCTCCTTCTCCCTCTTCCATCCTCTCTAAGTCTCTCTGTGTCTCACTCTCTCTCTGTCTCTCTCTCTCTGGAATGATATGTTGATCTCTCTGTCTCTGTCTCTCTGTGTGTGTGTGTCTCTATCTCTTTCTGTGTCTCTCTCTCTGGAGTGATGTGTTGATCTCTCTGTCTCGCTCTCTGTCTCGCTCTCTCTCTCTCTCTCTCTCTCTGGAGTGATGTGTTGATCTCTCTGTCTCGCTCTCTGTCTCGCTCTCTCTCTCTCTCTCTGGAGTGATGTGTTGATCTCTCTCTCTCTCTCTCTCTCTCTCTCTGGAGTGATGTGTTGATCTCTCTCTCTCTCTCTCTCTCTGGAGTGATGTGTTGATCTCTCTCTCTCTCTCTCTCTCTCTCTCTCTCTCTGGAGTGATGTGTTGATCTCTCTCTCTCTCTCTCTCTCTCTCTCTCTCTCTCTCTCTCTCTCTCTCTCTCTGTTGGTTGTTAGGGCTCTGCTGCAGTAAAAGTCTGAATGGGCGAGTCGGGTTAGTGCAGAACTGTCTCTGGACTCGCTCACCCAGAAGACATCTGGATCACATCTCCGTCGCCGTGGAGAAATGTGGGTGCAACGTGTGGTTAGAGCCCAGTGCATTTCAAGAATGCATGTGTGTGTATGTGAGGGGGGGGGGGGTGTAGGGGGGGGTGTAGGGGGGGGGGTGTAGGGGGGGGGTGTAGGGGGGACATTGAGGGAGCGTCAGATTCTAAACAACAGTATTAAAGTAATACGTTACAATAGAAAGTACTTTAACACACACACAAACACGCATACACACACACATATATACACATACACACATATATATATATACACACACACACACACATATATATACACCTACACACACACATATATATACACACACACACACACACACACACATATATACACACACACACACATATATACACCTACACACACACATATATACACACCTACACACACACATATATACACACACACACACACACACACACACATATAAACACCTACACACACACACATATATACACACCTACACACACACACATATACACACACATATATATACACACACACACATATACACACCTACACACACACACATATATATACACACACACACACATATATACACACCTACACACACACACATATACACACCTACACACACACACACACACACATATATATACACACACACACACATATACACACACACACACACATACACACCTACACACACACACACACACACATATATACACACCTACACACACACACATACACACACACACATATATACACACCTACACACACATATATATAGACACACCTACAAACACACACCTACACACATACACATATACACACCTACACACACACACACACATATATATACACACACACACACATATACACACACACACACACCTACACACACACACACACACACATATATACACACCTACACACACACACATACACACACACACATATATACACACCTACACACACATATATATAGACACACCTACAAACACAAACCTACACACATACATATATACACACCTACATACACACACACACACATATATACACACACACACATATATACACACACACACATATATACACACACACACATACACACACATATATACATACCTACACACAAACACACACACATACACACACATATATGTACACACCTACACACACACATATATACACACCTACACACACACATATACACACCTACACACATACATATATACACACCTACACACACACACACATATATATACACACACACATCTATATACACACCTATACACACACACACACACCCTACGCTTCCTGTAGTGTATTACAGTCTGTCAGAACCACCGTCGCCCCCTACGCTTCCTGTAGTGTATTACAGTCTGTCAGAACCACCGTCGCCCCCTACGCTTCCTGTAGTGTATTACAGTCTGTCAGAACCACCGTCGCCCCCTACGCTTCCTGTAGTGTATTACAGTCTGTCAGAACCACCGTCGCCCCCTACGCTTCCTGTAGTGTATTACAGTCTGTCAGAACCACCGTCGCCCCCTACGCTTCCTGTAGTGTATTACAGTCTGTCAGAACCACCGTCGCCCCCTACGCTTCCTGTAGTGTATTACAGTCTGTCAGAACCACCGTCGCCCCCTACGCTTCCTGTAGTATATTACAGTCTGTCAGAACCACCATCGCCCCCTACGCTTCCTGTAGTGTAATACAGTCTGTCAGAACGACCGTCGCCCCCCTACGCCTCCTGTAGAGTATTACAGTCTGTCAGAACCACCGTCGCCCCCCTACGCTTCCTGTAGTGTATTACAGTCTGTCAGAACCACCGTCGCCCCCTACGCTTCCTGTAGTGTATTACAGTCTGTCAGAACCACCGTCGCCCCCTACGCTTCCTGTAGTATATTACAGTCTGTCAGAACCACCATCGCCCCCTACGCTTCCTGTAGTGTAATACAGTCTGTCAGAACGACCGTCGCCCCCTACGCCTCCTGTAGTGTATTACAGTCTGTCAGAACCACCGTCACCCCCTACGCTTCCTGTAGTGTACTACAGTCTGTCAGAACCACCGTCGCCCCCTACGCTTCCTGTAGTGTATTACAGTCTGTCAGAACCACCGTCGCCCCCTACGCTTCCTGTAGTGTATTACAGTCTGTCAGAACCACCGTCGCCCCCTACGCTTCCTGTAGTGTATTACAGTCTGTCAGAACCACCATCGTCCCCTACGCTTCCTGTAGTGTAATACAGTCTGTCAGAACGACCGTTGCCCCCTACGCTTCCTGTGGTGTATTACAGTCTGTCAGAACCACCGTCGCCCCCTACGCTTCCTGTAGTGTATTACAGTACTGTATGAATATTAAACACAGTATTTTGATTTTAGTATGAATTAATTAAGTCGTTCTGTTGGATTTTGGTTAAACGACTCTCAGAGCAGCGAATCTCGTGCCACGTTGATAAATTGCTCGGCCAAGATTATCACAAGTTTCAAAGCCACAAATCCTCTCACACCTCACTCATCTTCATCCAGCTCCATCCGCCTGACAGTTTAACGAGCCGCAGTGCGAGCGGACCCTCACCCGGGAGGGGGCTACGCATCCTCCCACGCTCCGCTAGAGCCTCTGTATACACGCGCTGGGGGGCGGCGGAGGAGAACCCTAAACAGAGCGGGGCAGGCGGGGTCAAGGGTCAGCCGGACACCCAGGCCTGCTCACTGACACCTGAAAGGACCGGGAAGCGTGAACCTCCGTTCACCCCCGTTCACCCCCGCTCACCCCCGCCGATCAGCCTCGTTTGGTACGATCCAGCTGAGGAGAAGAGCGGAGCTCGGAAAAGAACGAGGTTAAGTAAATAAATCTCTCTGAACGTTTCTATCAGAACATCTGCTGAACTTCCACAGCCCGTCTGAGCTCCAGCCAGACCTCCAGCAGAAACTTTCTACACCTCAATCAGAACCCTGGAGTCTAAACCCACATCATAAACCCGTCTATCTGTATCACTCCGCCCAGACCTACAACCCCAGCAACGTAATAACACCTAACCATCATCACAGAGCTCACATCAAACACACCTTCAGGAATCATACACGTTAACCTGTCTCAATAAACAAACAAACAAATAAATAAATAAACAAACAAACAAATAAATAAGTTCTGAAATCATATGATGAAAATGAGAGTTACATACTGACAGCCATCATATTAACAGTATTAGTGTTATACAAATAATTACGTGGTGGTGGTCTGCCTGTGGCCAGCTTCCTGTGGGCAGTGTCCTGTGAGGAGTGTTCTCTGGTCAGTGTCCTGTGGGCAGTGTCCTGTGAGGAGTGTTCTCTGGTCAGTGTCCTGTGGGCAGTGTCCTATGAGGAGTGTTCTCTGGTCAGTGTCCTGTGGTCAGTGTCCTGTGACTGGCAAACTGTGGTCAGTGTCCTGTGGCCGGCAACCTTTGACCGGCATTGTGTGACCAGTGTCGTGGTCATTGTCCTGTGGGCGGCGTCCTGTGTCCACTGATGAAGGACTAGAGGAACACAAACTGTGCAGCAGCAGATGAGCTACTGTCTCTGACTTTACATCTACAAGGTGGACCAGCAAGTAGTAGGAGTGTCTAATAGAGTGGACAGTGAGTGGAGGTCCTGTATGGTCAGTGGAGCTGATACAGTGGACAGTGAGTGGAGGTCCTGTATGGTCAGTAGAGCTGATACAGTGGTCAGTGAGTGGAGGTCCTGTATGGTCAGTGGAGCTGATACAGTGGTCAGTGAGTGGAGGTCCTGTATGGTCAGTGGAGCTGATACAGTGGACAGTGAGTGGAGGTCCTGTATGGTCAGTGGAGCTGATACAGTGGACAGTGAGTGGAGGTCCTGTATGGTCAGTGGGTGGAGATCTGAGGAGGTGGGTTTACTGTTAAGTCTATTCTTTTTGCTGATATGATAATTCCATGGTGGAGAGGTCACACGTCGCTCACTGACAACTAACGTATCGCCGTCGTCCGTCAGCCAGATCAAACGAACACGCCCCCCGCGCGGCGCTCTCAGACGGATGGCTGGAGTCGTCAGCCTAAAAACCAATAAAGCACTGAAGTCATATCGCTGCTGTCACGGCCGTCTCCGCCGACGCTCCGGCGCGTGAACAAACGACATCACGCCGCGCCAACAATCGCAATAACACACCAACCTGATTGGAAAACAGAACGAATGTAAATCTCTCGCCGGCGAATCCGTTTGATATCGAATAACTTCACCAATAAACCTCAGCGTCCTGAGAGGAGCTCCGCTTCGCCCACCAAAGAAAACAGTCTCCGTTTATCCCCACACTCAGACGCTCGCGTCTTCAACAACACCGCCGCCCATCCAACACAAGCTTCTCCAGGAATCTCAGACGCACACACGCGCTCCACAACCCCAACTCCTAGAAGGTCGGGACGCTCGTTTAATTAAATGTAAATAAAAACAAAACGCAATGACTTGCACGTCCTTCACAGCAGAACCTGAACTCGAATCAGACGTGGAGACGGAACCTGACGCAGCAACACATCTGAAAAACGCTGGGACCGGATCAACGAACGGCCGGGACTAGTACGTGGTGCTAATACATTTACACTAGTTTTTACTGGAATGTCCCCAGCAGGGGGCGGTAGCGAGTAGCGAGGATAACAACCGGCCACCAGAAGCAGAGACGTAAACATTAACCTCCTACACAACGAGGTTACATTTAACCACATCTAACAACCAACAGGCTGCTTAACTGCTGGTTCTTCAAGGGTTCTTTACTATTCACTATGGTTCTCTATAGAACCATGAATACTATTAGTTATTTTCAACCTGGTAACCAGACTTCTTAGAACCTCACTGCTATTGAGGGAACCAGACTGCATTCAAACCAGCAAGAAAAGGAAACGTCACCAACAGGGGGCGCTGGTAGTAATCAGGGCTATCGGGGGGGAACCAAGACTCCAAACTATTTAAGAACATAAAGAGGAACCACTGAGAGGAACCAAGACTCAAAGCTAAGCTTTATAAGAGCATGAGCACTTCCCAGACGTTTACAGACTGCTGTTAAAAGAAGGAACCAGGACTCAAAGCTTTATAAGAGCATGAAGAACCACTCACAGACCTTCCCAACAAAAGAACCTGGTTCTTCAATTGGTTCTGTTCAGGCTTCGTAGAAACCAGCCTGCATTTGCACTAGTTTTTATTGGAATGTTCCCAGCAGGGGGCGCTGCACAGAGGTAGTAACCAGTAGTAACAGGATGGTGGAGTGTATAGATTAACTGTGAGTCCTGCCGTTGTTGCTTTTCTCTCTTCAACAACTGACTCCCCCATAGATGTTGTCCCAGTATGTGCTGAAGAACCTTCTATTCTTTGGTTCCAGCTGGGAAAGAACTTCTTTGGAACTCCGAGACGTTTACAGACTGCTGTTAAAGGAAGGGTTGATGGTAGACAAGATCCCGTACCAACATTTTTGAGATGTTGCTGCTTCAAGTTCTAAGTGAGTTACTAACTTTCATGAAACGTTAAAAAGTCTTGGTTTCAGCATCTGATAGGAGTTCTACGTTCTACTGTGAATGAAATGAGGTTCTATGAGATTTACAGATCATTACATTCTGTTTATATTTACATTATGTTTATATTTTACACAGCGTCCCAACTTTTTTGGAACTGTTGCCTGTAGATTTTAAGAAGCCTCCAGATTTTTATAACCACGTCCACTCAACCAGCCTTCTGACAGTCACTGATATAACCACACATGGAATGCTAAGAAATGGAAGATCTGAAAATACTAGGTTTTCTTTGGGGACTATTTGAACCTCACAGCGTCCTGCATGTATCCCTCCACCATGAATGGAGTTTAAGACTGAGATCTTCTCTAAACTATCATAAACAGCGTCTCAGAATCAGACAGCGTATTTATAACATCTACTGTAAGAACTTTCTGTGAGGAGCTTCTAGAGGTGGACGTCTGGTTCCATTCACCTCCACTGTGAACAGATCTGACTGTATCTAGAACAGCTTTTAGAGGTGGACGTCTGGTTCCATTCTCCTCCACTGTGAACAGATCTGACTCAGGACCGCTCTGTGCTGTATCTGGGTGTGACTGTTGGTGGGTTCTAGAATGTTCTCCGTCATTCACACCGGCTGTCATACCCTTTTGTGGAACGTTGGGAAGAAAAGCTCCAGCATCATTATGTTCGTGAGTGTGGGGTCTCCGGGGGTTACGGGGTCAGAGGTCTGGCTAGTTACTGCACTCAGGTACTCAGATCTGAGGGGCTACAGTAGTTAACAGGTACGCGGGTTTGCTCGTTCAGGTTAATGAGGCAGTTTGAGAAACGTCACTTCTGAAGGTTCAGACGTCTTCTGTCACCTGATCAATCCACTGGCACGGCGGAGAGCCGAAACTCATATTCTGGGGGGGGGCACTGCGCCCCAGACACGTCGCTACGGCGAGGATAACAACCGGCCACTATAAGCAGAGACGTAAACATTAACCTCCTACACCACGAGGTTACATTTATCCACATCTAACAACCAACAGGCTGCTTAACGCTTGGTTCTTCAAGGGTTCTTCACTGATCACTATGTTTCTCAACAAAACCATGAACACTATTAGTCATTTTCAACCGAAAGTACCTGGTAACCAGACTTCTTAGAACCTCAGTGCTACTGAGGGAACCAGACTGCATTCAAACCAGCAAGAAAGGGATACGTCACCAACAGGGGGCGCTGGTAGTAATCAGGGCTATCGGAGGAACCAAGACTCCAAACTATTTAAGAACATAAAGAAGAACCACTGAGAGACTCAAGACTCAAAGCTTTATAAGAGCACCACTCACAGCCCTTCCCAACAAAAGAACCTGGTTCTTCAATTGATTCTGTTCAGGCTTCGTAGAAACCAGCCTGCATTTGCACTAGTTTTTATTGGAATGTTCCCAGCAGGGGGCGCTGCACAGAGGTAGTAACCAGTAGTAACAGGATGGTGGAGTGTATAGATTAACTGTGAGTCCTGCCGTTGTTGCTTTTCTCTCTTCAACAACTGACTCACCCATAGATGTTGTCCCAGTATGTGCTGAAGAACCTTCTATTCTTTGGTTCCAGCTGGGAAAGAACTTCTTCGGAACTCATATATCCTGGTGTAAAAGCAACAGACAGTGTGCAAATGGAACCGGTTCCACACGGGCAGAAAAAGGGCAATGAGAGGAACCAAGACTCTAAACCTGCTGTTCTTTGGTTCCAGATGGGAACAAGATTAGGTGCTCAAGCCAGAAAGGAACTGGTTCCACGTTGGTTGAAAGGAGTATTCTCAGAACCATTTTTATGCTTAGATGGTTCTTTGCATGGTAAAGTGGTTCTCCAGGCTGATGCAGAATGCGTTAAATATGGTTCTAGATAGCACCACAAAAGGTTCTAAGGGTGCTGTTATTATCTTAAGCTTGTAACAACAAAGGAACCTCTCATGGTGCCACAAAGAACCGTATATGACACAGTCTCCATCCATCTGGTGCTGATGAAGACCAAAGGAAAGATCTGTTTACTACTGAGGACTCTGTTTGTATGGTTGCTAAGATGTAGCAATGTTGGTACTATGGTGTTTGTTGCCATAGCTGCTACTGCCCACTTCTTCTAAGTTGTTGCTAAGCCATCCCTGATGGTTGCTAGGGTGACAATGTGCTTGCTAGGTTGTGCTGTTAGGTTGGGTCTATGATGTCCCCGGTGGTTGCTAGAGAGTACCTGCTGGAGAGTACTTTGGAGATAGTTTGTTGCTATGGTTTTCCAGGTTGTTGCCACAGCCACTCATGCCCACTTCTTATAGGAGGTTGCTAGAACATCGCTAAGTAAGTGATTTGGTTTTCCAGGTAGTTGCTAGGACGTACTAGCCTCCCGCTGTTGTGGCTGTTAAAGAGGTTCTAGGAGGTTGCTATGGCGTCCCACATGGTTGCTAGGGTGTTGCTAATGTGTTATGGTGCATTAAGCATTTCGAAATAATAAATAAACCAATTAATA
>CM038720.1:1915310-1927810 GCA_021613375.1 Megaleporinus macrocephalus | reverse complement strand
GCTCTGAATGTGGACAGTAAATCTACACAGACTGACCAGAGATGGACAGATGAAAGGAGAGGGAGGGGGTGAGAGCGAGGGATGGATGAAAGAGGGAAAGGACAGCGCAGGAGGATGAAAGCTGAACCCCTGTGGTGTGAGTGAGCTGCGTTTAATTCCAGCAGAACACACTGAACTCCCACCTAAACCCACCCAGACCGACAGGTGGATATCACTGACACGCACTCACTCTCTCTCTCACACACACACTCAATCACACACACACACTACTCACAATCACACACACTACGTACAATCACACACACACACACTACGTACAATCACACACATAACTCTCAATCACACACATAACTCTCAATCACACACACACACTACTCACACACACACACACACACTACTCACAATCACACACACTACGTACAATCACACACACACACACACACACACACACTACGTACAATCACACACATAACTCTCAATCACACACACACACTACTCACACACACACACACACACACACTACTCACAATCACACACACACACACAAACACACACTACGTACAATCACACACACTACTCACAATCACACACACACTACTCACAATCACACACACACACCTCACAATCACACACACTACTCACAATCACACACATACACAATTCACAATCACACACACAACTGTCAATCATGTAAATTATACACAAACACCACTCACAATCACACCCACACTACTCACAATAACACACACTACTCACAATCACACACAAAAACCTCACACACACACTACTCACAATCACACTACTCACAATCACACACACACTCCCTTTCTCACACACAAAGACCTCACACACACACACACTACTCACAATCACACACACACTTCCTTTCTCACACACACACACACAAACACACAAACACACTACTCAGAACCACTTAATAACATCATATCTCAAAATCAGCCTCGTACTGATGAAGATCTGATGATGATAACAGATCCTTCACTCAGATCCTCAGAGACCTGACCTTCATCAGAGCTCGACTCTCTGATTCATCCTCCATACAGCAAAACACTCTGTGTGCAGTTACACGTCTCCACCAGAGAGGTCTCCAAATCCCCAAAACCAACACACCACAGCTTTCTCTATATTCAAAACACTCCGTACATAACGTGTAGTGTGAACACATCCATATTCCACTAGTGGGTCAACAGTTCCTCCAGTTACACCAGTTACACCCGTTACACCAGTTACAACAATTACACCAATTACACCAGTTACACCAGTTACACCAGTTACACCAGTGCATTTAGTGTATTTATATAAACAACCAGGATTTGTATAAAACCACGGAATTAAATGTTGGTGAGATTTTATGATTCACTGAATCATTTCCAAAAGAATCAGAACCAAACTGAATCATCGTGATCAGAAAAGCAGCACACACACACACACACACACACACACACACACACACACACATATATACACACACAATGTAAACTGTGTAGGAGCGTTGACTCACTCTCTCTCCTTCTCGCTCAGCTTGTCGGTGATGGTGTCTCTGACGGACGAGCGAGAGCCCCTGTGGATGAGGGGATACCTGAGTGGGATCTGCAGGAAGCAGGAAATCATCAGCACCAGGTGAGCCGTGTAACCAAGGGCGACCGCCACGCTCCCATCATCCTTTGCTGCAGCGAAAAAAAGACAATGAGGAATGTTAAAGTGGAGAGAAAGTGTGTGAGAGAGAGAGAGAGAGAGAGAGAGAGACACACACAGCGAGAGACAGAGAGAGAGAGAGAGAAAGACAGAGAGAGAGAGAGAGACAGAGAGAGAGAGAAAGACAGAGAGAGAGAGAGACACACACACAGCGAGACAGAGAGAGAGAGAGAGAAAGACAGAGAGAGAGAGAGAGACACACACAGCGAGAGACAGAGAGAGAGAGAGAGACACACACAGCGAGAGACAGAGAGAGAGAGAGAGACACACACAGCGAGAGACAGAGAGACAGAGAGAGAGAGAGAGACACACACAGCGAGAGACAGAGAGAGAGAGAGAGACACACACAGCGAGAGACAGAGAGACAGAGAGAGAGAGAGAGAGAGAGAGAGACAGAGAGAGACAGACAGAGAGAGAGACAGAGAGAGAGAGAGACAGACAGAGAGAGAGACAGACAGAGAGAGGCACATCCTACCAGATTTAGAGGAAAGATAAAGGCTCTGGAGTCCAAAACGTAACAGAATCTTAACACTACAAGGTCTGGCCAGTAACTGTATAAGCAAAGCTATTGGCTGACGAGTCACTGGATGCTGTTGAGTTATCAGCTCCCTACTCGGTATGAATTAGGATGTGCTTAATGTAAATGATATGCAAATGAGGTGCTGATTAGTGAGATGAGGTGGGGTGTATATATAAGGAGGAGTGAGGTGGGGAGAGGTTGGAGGTTATAAGGAGGGGTGAGTTGGGGTGAGGTGATGTGAGATTGGGGGGAGTTTAAAGAGGTGGGGCGAGGTGAGGCGAGGTTGTGGGGTGTAAGGTGGAGAGTAGTGGGATGAGGTGAGGCGAGGTTGTGGGGTGTAAGGTGGAGAGTAGTGGGGTGAGGTAAGGTGGTGTAAGGTGGAGAGTGGTGGGGTGAGGTGGTGTAAGGTGGAGAGTAGTGGGGTGAGGTAAGGTGGTGTAAGGTGGAGAGTAGTGGGGTGAGGTAAGGTGGTGTAAGGTGGAGAGTAGTGGGATGAGGTAAGGTGGTGTAAGGTGGAGAGTAGTGGGATGAGGTAAGGTGGTGTAAGGTGGAGAGTGGTGGGGTGAGGTAAGGTGGTGTAAGGTGGAGAGTGGTGGGGTGAGGTAAGGTGGTGTAAGGTGGAGAGTAGTGGGGTGAGGTGGGTTTATGTTTGTGAGGTTTGATGGTTTTATGTTTTATAATGAATAAAATATTCTAAAATATTATATAATATATTAATAGTTGAATAGTATAATTAATAATATATTAATATTAACAGTGATATACAGTAGACGGGGTCAGGGGCGCGTGGCTCTGCTGTCCGGTACGTGACCTCGCTGGAAAGACCCGAGTACAAACCCCAGCACGTGCAGTTTCATCACTGGAGGCTACGGTCTGCTCAGACACGGCGCGCGGGCTGACGTCAGTGTTTAACAACATGTAATCAAACAGCTAAGTACACACTTCCACACTAATCACACGCCACCTGAATCACAGCCACGCTCAAATTAGCCTGGACGGCTACCGTCAGCCGCACTCCAGCAAAAGGTGAAAGTGCAGGACATAAAATATTTGGTTGCTTAGAAACGGCAGGTAGAGGTGATAGAGGAGAGATAAGCGGCGAGTCGAGGCAGCAGACAGGCTTCTTTTATTTCTTCTGGCTCCGAGCGCGTGTGAGGGTCTAATCGAGGGTTTGTGTGTAATCACTGTTTTTCTTCTGAGCGTCCGTGTCACTTCACGTTCCCGAACGCCGGCAGCGAAGAAGCGGATCTGAAGCTGATCCGACTCCTGGCAGAGGGGGGCCGGCGAGGCGGACCACTGAGACGGCTGTCGCTGATTCACGCCGAGCTCTGAACCGTATGTTTGATATGTCATTCTGTTCTGACTGAATAAAACCATGTGGTACGTGTTATTCAGCCTGAGGTTTAAACACTGCACTGTGGACCACGAGCGGGCCAGGAACCATCCTCTGGTGGTCCTCAGGCCAGTACTGAAGGGGGAGCCAGTGTTCAGTGAGAGGTTCAGTGAAGGTGCTCCATAAAGGAGAATATCAGATGTGTGCTGCACCATTTAAGGTGGAATGGGTCAATTCAACCAAGAAGCTGGACAGGTAGCCTGAGGCACCAGCACGGAACTGCTGCACCACTTAAGGTGGAATGTGAAAGTTCAGACGAGAAGATGAACAGCAAGAAAAGCAACGAGGAGGAAGTTCAAATCTGCGTAACTTCTCGGATATGATGTTCCACCACGCGAGGCCGGTCTGGAGGTGCGGGCTGATGCTCGTATTCCTGCCTGGTTCGATTCCAGTTTGATTAAAAACAGCTTTGTGTCTGGGAACCTTTACTGGGAACGTGAAACACACTGATTACCTACAGGGTAGAACTGAGGGCTGTTTGGTAAACGCCATAACACGGATTATGGAGTCGGATTAGGACAGTGCTGACCGAATGCAGCCTAGCATATCAGTGTCCAGCATCCGAATGACATCTGGTTCCACTCTTTCCCGCTCTTTCTGTTCCCTTCTCCATCACTCTATCCCATACTCCTCTATACCGCTCTATCCCATACTCCTCTGTACCGCTCTATCCCATACTCCTCTATACCGCTCTATCCCATACTCCTCTGTACCGCTCTATCCCATACTCCTCTGTACCGCTCTATCCCATACTCCTCTGTACCGCTCTATCCCATACTCCTCTGTACCGCTCTATACCATACTCCCTAGTATTGCTCTACTCTGCACTCCTCTGTACCGCTCCATTCCACAATTCTCTGTAGTACTCTGTTCCATACTCCTCAGTACTGCTCTGTTCTGTACTCCACAATACCGCTCTGTTTTATACTTCTCTATACCGCTCTACCGAGTACTGTTCTATTCGCTACTCCACTATACCACTTTATTCCATTCCTATTACATACTCCTCCATACTCCTCTATACCGCTCTATCCCATACTCCTCTGTACCGCTCTATACCATACTCCTCTGTACCGCTCTATACCATACTCCTCTGTACCGCTCTATCCCATACTCCTCTGTACCGCTCTATCCCATACTCCTCTGTACCGCTCTATCCCATACTCCTCTGTACTGCTCTATCCCATACTCCTCTGTACCGCTCTATACCATACTCCTCTGTACCGCTCTATCCCATACTCCTCTGTACCGCTCTATCCCATACTCCTCTGTACCGCTCTATACCATACTCCTCTGTACCGCTCTATACCATACTCCTCTGTACCGCTCTATACCATACTCCTCTGTACCGCTCTATCCCATACTCCTCTGTACCGCTCCATTCCACAATTCTCTGTAGTACTCTGTTCCATATTCCTCAGTACTGCTCTGTTCTGTACTCCACAATACCGCTCTGTTTTATACTTCTCTATACTGCTCTATTCTTTACCGCTCTACCGAGTACTGTTCTATTCGCTACTCCACTATACCACTTTATTCCATTCCTATTACATACTTCTCCATACTGCTCTATTACATACTCCTCAGTACCGCTCTATTACATACTTCTCCATACTGCTCTATTACATACTTCTCCATACTGCTCTATTACATACTTCTCCGTACTGCTCTATTACATACTTCTCCATACTGCTCTATTACATACTTCTCCATACTGCTCTATTACATACTTCTCCGTACTGCTCTATTACATACTTCTCCATACTGCTCTATTACATACTTCTCCATACTGCTCTATTACATACTTCTCTGTACCGCTCTATTACATACTTCTCCGTACTGCTCTATTACATACTTCTCCATACTGCTCTATTACATACTTCTCCATACTGCTCTATTACATACTTCTCCGTACTGCTCTATTACATACTTCTCTGTACCGCTCTATTACATACTTCTCCGTACTGCTCTATTACATACTTCTCCATACTGCTCTATTACATACTTCTCCGTACTGCTCTATCACATACTCCTCCATACCGCTCTATTACATACTCCTCCATACCGCTCTATTACATACTTCTCCATACTGCTCTATTACATACTTCTCCATACTGCTCTATTACATACTCCTCAGTACTGCTCTATTACATACTCCTCAGTACTGCTCTATTACATACTTCTCCATACTGCTCTATTACATACTTCTCTGTACGGCTCTATTACATACTTCTCCGTACTGCTCTATTACATACTTCTCCATACTGCTCTATTACATACTTCTCCGTACTGCTCTATTACATACTCCTCCATACTGCTCTATTACATACTCCTCCATACCACTCTATTACATACTCCTCCATACTGCTCTATTACATACTCCTCCATACCGCTCTATTACATACTCCTCAGTACTGCTCTATTACATACTTCTCCGTACCGCTCTATTACATACTTCTCCATACTGCTCTATTACATACTTCTCCATACTGCTCTATTACATACTTCTCCATACTGCTCTATTACATACTTCTCCATACTGCTCTATTACATACTTCTCCTTACTGCTCTATTACATACTCCTCAGTACTGCTCTATTACATACTCCTCAGTACTGCTCTATTACATACTTCTCCATACTGCTCTATTACATACTTCTCCGTACGGCTCTATTACATACTTCTCCGTACTGCTCTATTACATACTCCTCCATACTGCTCTATTACATACTCCTCAGTACTGCTCTATTACATACTCCTCCATACTGCTCTATTACATACTCCTCCATACCGCTCTATTACATACTCCTCCATACTGCTCTATTACATACTCCTCCATACCGCTCTATTACATACTCCTCAGTACTGCTCTATTACATACTTCTCCGTACCGCTCTATTACATACTTCTCCATACTGCTCTATTACATACTTCTCCATACTGCTCTATTACATACTTCTCCATACTGCTCTATTACATACTTCTCCATACTGCTCTATTACATACTTCTCCTTACTGCTCTATTACATACTCCTCAGTACTGCTCTATTACATACTCCTCAGTACTGCTCTATTACATACTTCTCCATACTGCTCTATTACATACTTCTCCATACTGCTCTATTACATACTTCTCCATACTGCTCTATTACATACTTCTCCTTACTGCTCTATTACATACTCCTCAGTACTGCTCTATTACATACTCCTCAGTACTGCTCTATTACATACTTCTCCATACTGCTCTATTACATACTTCTCCGTACGGCTCTATTACATACTTCTCCGTACTGCTCTATTACATACTCCTCCATACTGCTCTATTACATACTCCTCAGTACTGCTCTATTACATACTCCTCCATACTGCTCTATTACATACTCCTCCATACCGCTCTATTACATACTTCTCCGTACTGCTCTATTACATACTCCTCAGTACCGCTCTATTACATACTCCTCCGTACCGCTCTATTACATACTTCTCCATACTGCTCTATTACATACTTCTCCATACTGCTCTATTACATACTCCTCCGTACCGCTCTATTACATACTTCTCCATACCGCTCTATTACATACTCCTCAGTACTGCTCTATTACATACTCCTCCGTACCGCTCTATTACATACTTCTCCATACCGCTCTATTACATACTCCTCCATACTGCTCTATTACATACTCCTCCGTACTGCTCTATTACATACTTCTCCGTACTGCTCTATTACATACTCCTCAGTACCGCTCTATTACATACTTCTCCATACCGCTCTATTACATACTCCTCCATACTGCTCTATTACATACTCCTCCATACCGCTCTATTACATACTCCTCAGTACTGCTCTATTACATACTTCTCCGTACCGCTCTATTACATACTTCTCCATACTGCTCTATTACATACTTCTCCATACTGCTCTATTACATACTCCTCAGTACCGCTCTATTACATACTTCTCCATACCGCTCTATTACATACTTCTCCATACTGCTCTATTACATACTTCTCCATACTGCTCTATTACATACTTCTCCATACTGCTCTATTACATACTCCTCCATACTGCTCTATTACATACTCCTCAGTACTGCTCTATTACATACTTCTCCATACCGCTCTATTACATACTCCTCCGTACTGCTCTATTACATACTTCTCCATACTGCTCTATTACATACTTCTCCATACTGCTCTATTACATACTTCTCCATACTGCTCTATTACATACTTCTCCATACTGCTCTATTACATACTTCTCCATACTGCTCTATTACATACTCCTCAGTACCGCTCTATTACATACTTCTCCATACTGCTCTATTACATACTCCTCCGTACTGCTCTATTACATACTTCTCCATACCGCTCTATTACATACTCCTCCATACCGCTCTATTACATACTTCTCCATACTGCTCTATTACATACTTCTCCATACTGCTCTATTACATACTTCTCCATACTGCTCTATTACATACTCCTCCATACCGCTCTATTACATACTCCTCCATACTGCTCTATTACATACTTCTCCGTACTGCTCTATTACATACTTCTCCATACTGCTCTATTACATACTCCTCCATACCGCTCTATTACATACTTCTCCATACTGCTCTATTACATACTCCTCCATACTGCTCTATTACATACTTCTCCATACTGCTCTATTACATACTTCTCCGTACTGCTCTATTACATACTTCTCCATACTGCTCTATTACATACTCCTCCATACTGCTCTATTACATACTTCTCCATACTGCTCTATTACATACTCCTCCATACTGCTCTATTACATACTTCTCCATACTGCTCTATTACACACTCCTCCGTACTGCTCTATTACATACTCCTCAGTACCGCTCTATTACATACTTCTCCGTACTGCTCTATTACATACTTCTCCGTACTGCTCTATTACATACTCCTCCATACTACTCTATTACATACTTCTCCATACTGCTCTATTACATACTCCTCCATACTGCTCTATTACATACTCCTCCATACTGCTCTATTACATACTTCTCCATACTGCTCTATTACATACTTCTCCGTACTGCTCTATTACATACTTCTCCATACTGCTCTATTACATACTCCTCCATACTGCTCTATTACATACTCCTCCATACTGCTCTATTACATACTTCTCCGTACTGCTCTATTACATACTTCTCCATACTGCTCTATTACATACTCCTCCATACTGCTCTATTACATACTTCTCCATACTGCTCTATTACATACTCCTCCATACTGCTCTATTACATACTTCTCCGTACTGCTCTATTACATACTTCTCCATACTGCTCTATTACACACTCCTCCGTACTGCTCTATTACATACTCCTCAGTACCGCTCTATTACATACTTCTCCGTACTGCTCTATTACATACTTCTCCGTACTGCTCTATTACATACTCCTCCATACTGCTCTATTACATACTTCTCCATACTGCTCTATTACATACTTCTCCATACTGCTCTATTACATACTTCTCCATACTGCTCTATTACATACTTCTCCATACTGCTCTATTAGATACTTCTCCATACTGCTCTATTACATACTTCTCCGTACTGCTCTATTACATACTTCTCCATACTGCTCTATTACATACTTCTCCGTACTGCTCTATTACATACTCCTCCATACTGCTCTATTACTTACTTCTCCATACTGCTCTATTACATACTCCTCCATACTGCTCTATTACTTACTTCTCCATACTGCTCTATTACATACTTCTCCATACTGCTCTATTACATACTTCTCCGTACTGCTCTATTACATACTCCTCAGTACCGCTCTATTACATACTTCTCCGTACTGCTCTATTACATACTTCTCCGTACTGCTCTATTACATACTCCTCAGTACCGCTCTATTACATACTTCAGTACCGCTCTATTACATACTTCTCCATACTGCTCTATTACATACTCCTCCATACTGCTCTATTACATACTTCTCCATACTGCTCTATTACATACTCCTCCATACTGCTCTATTACATACTCCTCCATACTGCTCTATTACATACTTCTCCATACTGCTCTATTACATACTCCTCCATACTGCTCTATTACATACTCCTCCATACTGCTCTATTACATACTCCTCAGTACTGCTCTATTACTTACTCCTCCATATTTATTTAACATATTTATTTATTTATATAAACATTATCTATCAGTCTGAAGGCCGAAGTGTCCGTACAATTAATAAATAAACACGGGATCTTTGATGTGAAGCCATAGAAGAACCACTTTTGGTTCTTTTATCTCTAAACGCACAACTAAAAGGTTCCTTAGCGAAACAAAGCTAGAACCCTCTCCGGCACAGTGTATCTTCAGGCTTGTTTAAACTGAGCGCTGATGAACGTCGTGCACCTCCAGACTCTCCACGGGCTGCGGTGCTGCAGGAGCTGCTTCACCTCCTCCGTCCTGGCAGCAAAAGCTCCTTTCAAGCAGTTAATTCCTGAGATACCGCGCGGCCTGCAGCACACATTCAGACGGGGCTGTGGAGGCGTACCTGGATTAGATCTTCAGGTAGCTGCAGATATCTCAGCAGGGTTTCTTTATTGAAGCTATTCAAAAGGATAAACCTGCACATTGCTATCGCTAATACGCTAATCTCCGACAGTCTGGGGCACGTCCCCGCGCTTCGGGGAAAACCGCTGCCGGAGTCTCACGTCCACAAATCTGTCACCAAGCGGAGACGGACGCAATACATCAGCATCAGCTCACACGGTAACGTTTACATAAACAAACTCCCCACGACCGGCACCGAAACACCTGAACCACCAACCGCGCTGCTCACACGGGTTCAAACGGAAGTACTGACGTCTCTGTCGGCCCGAGTTCAGACTATAACGCTCTAACTCTGCTTCTCTGCACTGGATGAGAAGGTTTAACTGCTTTCAGGAGCTGTTTTAGAGGATCTGGCGCCGGTTTGAACTGATTTAGTATGTGTTTTTAAGGATTCGGCACCAATTTTACTGCTATGAGCACCTAGCTGTGAGGACTTGGTGCCTATTTGGTGGATTCAGTATGTATAGTTGAGGATTCTGTGCGTATCTAGAGGATTCAGCAGCTATTTGTAAGGATTCAGTACCTATTTAATGGATTCAGCATGTGTTCTACTGGACCTAGGGCCTATTTTTGAAGATTGAGCACGTTTTAATGGTATGACCACCTAATCTTGAGGATTTGGCAACTGTTTAGTGGATACAGCATGTATTTTTGCAAATTCTGTGCATATTTAGTAGATTTAGTAGATTTAGATTTGGCAACTATTTAGTGGGTTCAGCAGGCATTCTACTGAATCTAGGGACTGTTTTTGAAGATCCAGCACTTGTTTTAGTGGTACAGGCACCCAATCCTGAGGATTTGGCACCTACTTAGTGGATTCAGCACATATCTTTGAGGATTTTGTGCAGATTTTGTGGATTTAGCATCTATTTAGTGGGTTCAGCACATATTTTACTGAATCTAATGCCTATTTTTTAAGATTCAGGACTTGTTTTAATGGTAGGGCCACTGAGTTTTGAGGATTATGCATCTATTTAGTAGACTCAGCATGTATTCTACTGAATCTAGCACCTATTTTTAAAGAATTAGCACCCATTTTATTAGTATGGTCACCTAATCCTAAGGATTTAGCACCTATTTAGTGGATTCAGCAACTATTTTTAAGAATTCTGCATATATTTGGTAGATTTATCGCCTTTATTTGAGGATTCAGCACCTATTTAGTGGGTTCAGCACATATTTTACTGGATCTCATGCCTATTTTTTAAGATTCAGCACATTCTAATAGTACAACCACCTAATCTTACGGATCGGTCACCTATTTAGTGGATTTAGCACCTATTTTTAAGGATTCTGAGCATATTTAGTGGATTTGGCACCTTTATTTGAGGATTCAGCAAATTACTTAATGGTTTTGACACGTATTACACTGAATCCAGGCCTATTTTTGAAGATCCAGCCCTTGTTTTAGTGGTACAGGCACCCAATCCTGAGGATTTGGCACCTACTCTGTGGATTCAGCACCTATCTTTGAGGGTTTTGTGCAGATTTTGTGGATTCAGCACCTTCTTTTTGAGAATTCAGCATCTATTTAGTGGGTTCAGCACATATTTTACTGGATCTTATGCCTATTTTTGAAGATTCAGCACTTGTTCTAAAGGAACAGCCACAGAATTTCGAACTGTTTAGTGGGTTCAGCAGGCATTCTATTGGATCTAGGGCCTATTTTTGAAGATCTAGCACTTGTTTTAGTGGTACAGGCACCCAATCATTAGGATTTGGCACCTATTTTAAAAAATTCTGGGCACATTTAGTGGATACACCACCTTCATTTGAGGATTCAGCACCTATTTAGTGGGTTGGTATGTATTCCACTGGCTCCAGGACCTATTTTTTAAAATTAAGCACTTGTTTTGGATTTCATTTCATGGATTCAGCACCTACTTTCTAGGATTCTGTGCATCTTTTTCAGGATTCAGCACTTATGTAGACTCAGCATGCATTCTACTGGATCTAGAAATTCAAGAATTAGGTGGATTCAGAACTTCATTCACTTGATGAATACACTAATGTGATGATCGGTGAGATGTATGAAGATAATAAAGATCTATAAACAGATAAATAACAAAAATATGATGATCAAACGATAATCCGCTGTCATCTCGTGCCCGGGCCGGTGACACACTGGTACAGCCAGTGACGCGCAGACGCTGTTAATCAGCTGCGGCTGTTTTTGTTGAGCAGCGCTGAGTTAGAGAGCAGGTCAGTCCACCGTTAGCGGTGAGAGAAGATTCAGTGTTTAGAAACCTCGTTAACTCACACGTTGGC
>CM038720.1:1892810-1910310 GCA_021613375.1 Megaleporinus macrocephalus | reverse complement strand
TGTGAGTGTGTATGTATGTGAGTGTGAGTGTGTGTGTATATATGTGAGTATGTATGTGTGTGTATATGTGAGTGTGTATATATGTGAGTGTGTATATATGTATGTATGTGTGTGTATATATGTGTGTGTGTGTGTGAGTGAGTGAGTGTGTGTGTGTATATGTGAGTGTGTGTATATATGCGAGTATGTATGAGTGTGTATATATGTGAGTATGTATGTGTGTGTATGTATATATGTGAGTGTGTGTATATATGTGAGTATGTATGAGTGTGTGTATGTATGTATGTGTGTGTGTGTGTGTGTGTGTGTGTGTGTGTGTATGTATACATACAAATATATAAATATAGATATGAAAGTGTCTGTGAAGAAGCTTCCCCGTATGTAAAATTTGATTTTTTTATTCATTTAAATTGAAAAAAACAATATCAGCAAATACCAAATTATGATCTCCGGCTTCTGGGCTCCGGCGTTACCGTGGAAACACCTACACGTAATAATAAAGTATAATCTATGAACACAACCGAGTCAGAGCTGAACGAACTCCTTAAAGAAGCCGCTACGTTCCCTCCACCAACACGGTTCTGAGCATACGGGACGCTGAGAGCTCGAGTCTCCATCAGATCCCGAGCGCTGAGATCAGATCAGATCAGATCAGCGCTTCGAGTTCAAACACCATCAGACTTCACCTGCATTCCACCCGTATACCACCACATCACCAGCCGTCTGTCCGCACCTGCCGCTTAGCACACCTTCAGCACAAAGGTCCAGGACAACCACAGGAACACCTGAGAACGTCACTGCTGCTGGAACAAAACCTCCACAGCCTCAACCTTACAGGAGAAGAGCGCGAGTCAGAGGAACCAGACGTCTCTACGAGGCATCCCTGCTTGTTTCTTTTAGTCTGGCCATCATGAAACTCACACACAAGGTACAGAACAACAGCTGCTTTCAAACTTCAGGTGGTCTTCAGATCAGCTCAAGAACAGAGCGTAGAGAGCTTCGTGGAATGGGTTTCCATGGCCGAGCAGCTGCATCCAAGCCTAACATCACCAAGAACAATGCAGAGCGTCAGATACAGTGGAGTAAAGCACACCGCCACTGGACTCTAGAGCCGCGGAGACGTGTTCTCTGGAGTGACCAATCACGCTTCTCCTTCTGGTGATCCAATGGACGAGTCTGGGTTTGGCAGTTGCTAGGAGAACGGTACCTGACTGGAGTTTGCTGAGTATAAAGTTTGGTAGAGGGGGGATTATTATGGTGTGGGGTTGTTTTTCAGGAGGTGGGCTCAGACCCTCAGTTCCAGTGAAAGGAACTCTTAAGGCTTCAGCAGTCTAAGAAACTCTGGACAATTTCATGCTCCCAACTTTGTAGGGACAGTTTGGGGGACGGCTCCTTCCTGTTCCAACATGACTGCCCACCAGTGAGCTGAGCAGCTCCATAAAGACATGAAGGAGGAGTTTGGTGTGGAAGAACCTGACTGTCCTGCACAGAGTCCTGACCTCAACCTGATAGAACACCTTCGGGATGAATTAGAGCGGAGACTGAGAGTCAGACCTTCTCGTCCAACATCAGAGTCTGACCTCACAGATGGTCTTCTGGAAGAACGGTCCAACATTCCCATAAACACTCTCCTAAACCGTGTGGAGATCCTTTCCAGAGGAGCTGAAGCTGTTATAGCTGCAAAGGGACGTCATATTAAACATCACACAGTGTGAACTCTCATGTTGTCCCGGGTGTGGTTCGTGTTGCGCTGAAGCAGTAACGTCACATCAGCTCCGTGTAATTTACAGCGTTTATTAACACGTTGGCTTTATCGCTGCAATTAGCCGCACGTGTGTTCAGAGCCCAGAGGAACGCCGCACCTGCAAACTGACCAATCACGCGACAGCACACCTCCCACACCTGAGCACGCAGCTGGACACAAACCAGAGAAACACTTACGGCCGTTTCCACAAACACACATGTTTGCGGTTAAAGTCATTTCGAGTAATTTCTGAATTCTCGCTCTGAAAGTGGATAAACTGGTGTAGTTCCCCTTCGGCTGCCGCTTAGTATCACCCTTAAACAGCAGTGACAGTCAAACCACTCGGAAACCACCACTACTGTAACTGCAGCTCCCAGCATCCCACACGGGAACCAGCAGACCAGCCCCGCATCACAGGCTCGGCCGCTCAGCTCCATCAGCCCTTCACACGAACTGGACAGCGGCTCACAGCAATCTTCACAGCCCCGCCTACTCACACCAACACCAGTCATGACTTTTATATGAACTCCATTCAAACCTAGAACCAGTTTTACAGAGAAAGACTTTCTGTACAGCTGCTTCTATAGACGTCCACCTTCTTTACAGCCGTTTCTATAGACGTCCAACTTCTTTACAGCCGTTTCTATAGACGTGCACCTTCTTTACAGCCGTTTCTATAGACGTGCACCTTCTTTACAGCTGTTTCTATAGACGTCCACCTTCTATACAGCTGTTTCTATAGACGTCCACCTTCTTTACAGCCGTTTCTAGACATTTACCTTCTTTACAGCTGCTTCTATAGACGTCCACCTTCTTTACAGCCGTTTCTATAGACGTCCACCTTCTTTACAGCCGTTTCTATAGACGTCCACCTTCTTTACAGCCGTTTCTATAGACGTCCACCTTCTTTACAGCCGTTTCTATAGACGTCCACCTTCTTTACAGCTGTTTCTATAGACGTCCACCTTCTTTACAGCCGTTTCTAGACATTTACCTTCTTTACAGCCGTTTCTATAGACGTCCACCTTCTTTACAGCCGTTTCTATAGACGACCACCTTCTTTACAGCCGTTTCTATAGACGTCCAACTTCTTTACAGCTGTTTCTATAGACGTCCAAAGTAAGAATTTCATTGTACAGTGTAACTGTCTGTTCTGCTGTACATATGACAATAAAACTCTTGAATCTTGAATCTCACCTTCTTTACAGCTGTTTCTATAGACGTCCACCTTCTTTACAGCCGTTTCTAGACATTTACCTTCTTTACAGCCGTTTCTATAGACGTCCAACTTCTTTACAGCCGTTTCTATAGACGTCCACCTTCTTTACAGCCGTTTCTATAGACGACCACCTTCTTTACAGCCGTTTCTATAGACGACCACCTTCTTTACAGCCGTTTCTATAGACGTCCACCTTCTTTACAGCTGTTTCTATAGACGTCCACCTTCTTTACAGCTGTTTCTATAGACGTCCACCTTCTTTACAGCCGTTTCTATAGATATCCACCTTCTTTACAGCTGTTTCTATAGACGACCACCTTCTTTACAGCTGTTTCTATAGATATCCACCTTCTTTACAGCTGTGTCAACTGACCCTGGCCTGGGTTTTTTCTGTCTATGTCTTTATAAACAGGTAACTGGCTGCTTGTTTTGAAAGGTGGGGCTTCCCAGGATGGTGGCTGACCCCCGGTTACCAAAGAATAAATAAATAAATAAACCACAATATCTGAATGATTTTAATATAACTGCAGTTTAATAGAACAATGCTATCTAGAGCACACGCTGGGCCTCCTGTGAGCATCACGAGTGAATGATTGAATAAGTGAGTGAGTGAGTGAGTGAGTGAATGAATGAATGAATGAGTGAGTGAGTGAATGAATGAAGGAGCTAAACCTCAGTTGAACTGTGCTGGTTCTTTATTCTGTATTGCTCTTCTGGTTCTAAAGCAGAGCTAATCCTGAATAACGCTCTTCACCAGTCAGGACACGCAGCGTGTTCTCCGAACTGAGCTTCTCCGACTCTATTTGTAGGAGTGAAGTTCAGTTCTGTGGTCAAACATCCCAACATCATCAATCAAGCTCTCTTCTCCTTAAGCCCCACCCACACTCATCCCTCAGCAAATAAAGACTGGGCGTTTTCGAAGTTCCACTAAATGAAAGCCGGCAGTGACGAATGGGGTCACCGAGTAAGACTCGCTAAATAAACAACGGGGTGGACGAGAATCCCGTAAACCTGGAAACCACGAGAGAAACACCCCTAATATCAAAACAATCCACTGTGGGCTGTTCATCTTGTTGGATTACCTTCACTGCTTTTAAGAAACACAAACACACTAACGTTTAAATAACTTACTCAAAATACAAACACCAACAAAAACACACCAACGTTTAAATAACTTACTCAAAATACAAACACCAACAAAAACACACCAACGTTTAAATAACTTACTCAAAATACAAACACCAACAAAAACACACCAACGTTTAAATAACTTACTCAAAATACAAACACCAACAAAAACACACCAACGTTTAAATAACTTACTCAAAATACAAACACCAACAAAAACACACCAACGTTTAAATAACTTACTCAAAATACCAACACCAACAAAAACACACCAACAAAAACACACCAACGTTTAAATAACTTACTCAAAATACCAACACCAACAAAAACACACCAACAAAAACACACTAACGTTTAAATAACTTACTCAAAATACAAACAACAACAAAAACACACCAACAAAAACACACCAACGTTTAAATAACTTACTCAAAATACCAACACCAACAAAAACACACCAACAAAAACACACCAACGTTTAAATAACTTACTCAAAATACAAACACCAACAAAAACACACTAACGTTTAAATAACTTACTCAAAATACAAACACCAACAAAAACACACCAACGTTTAAATAACTTACTCAAAATACAAACACCAACAAAAACACACCAACAAAAACACACCAACAAAAACACACCAACGTTTAAATAACTTACTCAAAATACCAACACCAACAAAAACACACCAACAAAAACACACAAACGTTTAAATAACTTACTCAAAATACCAACACCAACAAAAACACACCAACAAAAACACACCAACGTTTAAATAACTTACTCAAAATACCAACACCAACAAAAACACACCAACAAAAACACACCAACGTTTAAATAACTTACTCAAAATACCAACACCAACAAAAACACACCAACAAAAACACACCAACGTTTAAATAACTTACTCAAAATACCAACACCAACAAAAACACACCAACAAAAACACACCAACGTTTAAATAACTTACTCAAAATACCAACACCAACAAAAACACACCAACAAAAACACACCAACGTTTAAATAACTTACTCAAAATACAAACAACAACAAAAACACACCAACAAAAACACACCAACGTTTAAATAACTTACTCAAAATACCAACACCAACAAAAACACACCAACGTTTAAATAACTTACTCAAAATACCAACACCAACAAAAACACACAAACGTTTAAATAACTTACTCAAAATACCAACACCAACAAAAACACACCAACAAAAACACACAAACGTTTAAATAACTTACTCAAAATACAAACACCAACAAAAACACACCAACGTTTAAATAACTTACTCAAAATACAAACACCAACAAAAACACACCAACAAAAACACACCAACGTTTAAATAACTTACTCAAAATACAAACAACAACAAAAACACACCAACAAAAACACACCAACGTTTAAATAACTTACTCAAAATACAAACACCAACAAAAACACACTAACATTTAAATAACTTACTCAAAATACAAACACCAACAAAAACACACCAACGTTTAAATAACTTACTCAAAATACCAACACCAACAAAAACACACCAACAAAAACACACCAACGTTTAAATAACTTACTAAAAATACCAACACCAACAAAAACACACCAACAAAAACACACCAACGTTTAAATAACTTACTCAAAATACAAACACCAACAAAAACACACCAACAAAAACACACCAACGTTTAAATAACTTACTCAAAATACCAACACCAACAAAAACACACCAACAAAAACACACCAACGTTTAAATAACTTACTCAAAATACCAACACCAACAAAAACACACCAACAAAAACACACCAACGTTTAAATAACTTACTCAAAATACCAACACCAACAAAAACACACCAACAAAAACACACCAACGTTTAAATAACTTACTCAAAATACCAACACCAACAAAAACACACCAACAAAAACACACCAACGTTTAAATAACTTACTCAAAATACCAACACCAACAAAAACACACCAACAAAAACACACCAACGTTTAAATAACTTACTCAAAATACCAACACCAACAAAAACACACCAACAAAAACACACCGTTTAAATAACTTACTCAAAATACCAACACCAACAAAAACACACCAACGTTTAAATAACTTACTCAAAATACAACACCAACAAAAACACACCAACGTTTAAATAACTTACTCAAAATACCAACACCAACAAAAACACACCAACGTTTAAATAACTTACTCAAAATACAAACACCAACAAAAACACACAAACGTTTTAATAACTTACTCAAAATACCAACACCAACAAAAACACACCAACAAAAACACACAAACGTTTAAATAACTTACTCAAAATACAAACACCAACAAAAACACACAAACGTTTAAATAACTTACTCAAAATACAAACACCAACAAAAACACACAAACGTTTAAATAACTTACTCAAAATACAAACACCAACAAAAATACACCAACGTTTAAATAACTTACTCAAAATACCAACACCAACAAAAATACACCAACAAAAACACACAAACGTTTAAATAACTTACTCAAAATACCAACACCAACAAAAATACACCAACAAAAACACACAAACGTTTAAATAACTTACTCAAAATACCAACACCAACAAAAATACACCAACAAAAACACACAAACGTTTAAATAACTTACTCAAAATACAAACACCAACAAAAATACACCAACAAAAACACACAAACGTTTAAATAACTTACTCAAAATACAAACACCAACAAAAATACACCAACAAATACACACAAACGTTTAAACACTAGGGGGCAGTGAAACACTCACATATACACATACACTAGTGGACAGACACACTAGGGGGCACTGAGCACACTTGCCCAGAGAAGTGGGCAGCCCTACCCCAGCACCGGGGAGCAGTCAGGGGTGCGCTGCTCAGTCGTGTCCTGTTGGTTCACGGGATTGAACCGGCGACCTTCCGGTCACAAGGCTGGTTCCCCAACCTCCAGCTCACGACTGACGCTGACCGTTCAGTACGGTTCCTTCATTTCCGTAACATCTCAGAACCGCCCGCCGGCACAGATCCGGTGAGACGCGGTGGAGCTGTCCACAAAGCAACGGCCTTCAGAACTCAGTACAAACACGTTCAGATCATCAGAACACACAGCAGGTGAGGAACCGTCTGATCCACCAGCACGTAAGACCAGCCCTCAGACCCCCCACGCTACCCCCCCCCCCTCTCTCAGTCTGATATCAAACCCACTTTCTTCTCCCACACAGCAATAAAACCAGGAGGAGCGTCTGATCTGCACACTCCAGATGGAGACCGAGAGAGAGAGAGTGGTTTTAACTCTATCTAGGCTGGAGATAAGGCAGGTGTTTCTATTAAAGTGGCCAGAGACAGAAACGATCTGTTCATTTCTTTAGTCGATACAGAGTTGTTGGCATGGCAACAACCAAGCTGCCGGAGCAGCTGCAGCAAACATCCTAGAACTTCTTCCCGAATACTAAAAAGACCAGAATCTCCAAAAAGCAGCTCAAACTGGACTGTAAACGTGTGGAAGCATCCAGAGTTTCAGCTTCTGCATGAAGTGATGAAGATCTTCATGCTAGTCCCACTTCTCCAGAAGTTTCATGTTTGCTTGGTCCATGAGAAACATAGGAGATCTCATTCGGGATGTTTGTGCTTCATCTCAGGTGCAGCTGCATCTCCCAAATCAACTCCCACTGAGTTACGGAGATCAGAGCTGTGCGTGAAGGTTTCCATGTTCTCCTTCCGGTATTCCAAAGTGGAAACCTTCCTGCACAGTTTGTACGGTCTGTGAGGAGCAAATGAACCTTGTTCAGCTTCGGCTCCTCGATGAGGTGGAGAACATCTCTGTTCTTCTTCCGCTTTTCCGGAGTGGAGAGCATTCCTGCACAGTGTCACTGTTTGCTGGTTGCGTGAGAAGCAGAGGAGAACTTCTCATAGATGTTCTGGTGATGTTCTAACACAGGACGAACAACTAGGCTTTCACATCTTTCTATCCTTTTCTCGAATTGCATTCAGTGTCTTACCACGTTTAGAAGCTGCTTCTGCTTCTCACCATCATCCAAAACAGCCCAAACACAGTCAGTGGTGTTGGGGTTCTGGACTCTGGGGTGGTCAGTCCATTCAGTGGTGTTGGGGTTGTGGACTCTGGGGTGGTGAGTCCATTCGGTGGTGTTGAGGTTCTGGACTCTGGGGTGGTGAGTCCATTCGGTGGTGTTGAGGTTCTGGACTCTGGGGTGGTCAGTCCAGTGTTCAGCTTCTTTGTTTGATGTGTCTGTATCTCCTTTTCTCAGTGAGGAGCTTTTTGAGCTACACATCCTTTCAGACCCACAGTGTCTTCTCACAGTGGAAGGATGGACAAAAAGACCTGTGGATGTTCTCAGATCCAAAGCCATTTGAAGTTCTCCTCTCTTGTTTATCTGATGGGAGGACAGTGTTGGTGGGTCTACCAGGCGGGTGTTAGGACCCACAGCTTCTCTGTAGACTTCACTCAGTTTTTTAAGCTCCAGTTCTGGAAACTTCCACTCCATTCTGTATGCAGGTGGATTATCTTCTATCTAAACTTGGTCAAGCGTCTCCTGGAAAGCGGAGAGCTTGTACGTAATGGCCTTCAGAAGTGGCCTCTGACCTCCGGACACAGGCGCGGAGGTTCTAATGAGGAGAAGGTACGCTAAGGCTGTTTTAATGCTCGAGCGACTCCTGGTCAGTCTGGATATTGAGTAAAGATGTTGAGTTCTGGCTTCACTCAGCCAGAAATCCCTGCAGGTGTGTTTCTGTTTTTTTACCTTTTCTTTGAAGCTGCACTCTTTCTTTCTGCAGTGTGTCCATCTCTCGCACCAGAGCTTTCCTCTGTCTCTCCAGCTCACTCCGCAACACTCCGATACGCAGCTGCATACACTCACGCTCTTTCTTCTGCAGAGGGAAACAAAACAGAGACACATTAGAGCTACAACCAAACTCACTGATGACTCTGATTAACTGTGATACACAGACTGTAATACACTACAGGAAGTGTAGGGGGCGACGGTGGTTCTGACAGACTGTAATACACTACAGGAAGCGTAGGGGGCGACGGTGGTTCTGACAGACTGTAATACACTACAGGAAGCGTAGGGGGCGACGGTGGTTCTGACAGACTGTAATACACTACAGGAAGCGTAGGGGGCGACGGTGGTTCTGACAGACTGTAATACACTACAGGAAGCGTAGGGGGCGACGGTGGTTCTGACAGAATGTAATACACTACAGGAAGCGTAGGGGGCGATGGTGGTTCTGACAGACTGTAATACACTACAGGAAGTGTAGGGGGCAACGGTGGTTCTGACAGACTGTAATACACTACAGGAAGCGTAGGGGGCGATGGTGGTTCTGACAGACTGTAATACACCACAGGAAGCGTAGGGGGCGACGGTGGTTCTGACAGACTGTAATACACTACAGGAAGCGTAGGGGGCGACGGTGGTTCTGATAGACTGTAATACACTACAGGAAGCGTAGGGGGCGACAGTGGTTCTGTCAGACTGTAATACACTACAGGAAGCGTAGGGGGCGACGGTGGTTCTGACAGACTGTAATACACTACAGGAAGCGTAGGGGGGCGACAGTCGTTCTGACAGACTGTAATTACACTACAGGAAGCGTAGGGGGCGACGGTTGGTTCTGTCAGACTGTAATACACTACAGGAAGCGTAGGGGGCGACGGTGGTTCTGACAGACTGTAATACACTACAGGAAGCGTAGGGGGGCGACGGTGGTTCTGACAGACTGTAATACACTACAGGAAGCGTAGGGGGCGACGGTGGTTCTGACAGACTGTAATACATTACAGGAAGCGTAGGGGGCGACGGTGGTACTGATAGACTGTAATACACTACAGGAAGCGTAGGGGGGCGACGGTGGTTCTGACAGACTGTAATACACTACAGGAAGCGTAGGGGGCGACGGTGGTTCTGACAGACTGTAATACACTACAGGAAGCGTAGGGGGCGACGGTGGTTCTGACAGACTGTAATACATTACAGGAAGCGTAGGGGTCGACGGTGGTTCTGATACACTGTAATACACTACAGGAAGCGTAGGGGGCGACGGTGGTTCTGACAGACTGTAATACACTACAGGAAGCGTAGGGGGCGACGGTGGTTCTGACAGACTGTAATACACTACAGGAAGCGTAGGGGGCGACGGTGGTTCTGACAGACTGTAATACATTACAGGAAGCGTAGGGGGCGACGGTGGTTCTGACAGACTGTAATACACTACAGGAAGCGTAGGGGGCGACGGTGGTTCTGACAGACTGTAATACACTACAGGAAACGTAGGGGGCGACGGTGGTTCTGACAGACTGTAATACACTACAGGAAGCGTAGGGGGCGACGGTGGTTCTGACAGACTGTAATACACTACAGGAAGCGTAGGGGGCGACGGTGGTTCTGACAGACTGTAATACACTACAGGAAGCGTAGGGGGCGACGGTGGTTCTGACAGACTGTAATACACTACAGGAAGCGTAGGGGGCGACGGTGGTTCTGACAGACTGTAATACACTACAGGAAGCGTAGGGGGCGACGGTGGTTCTGACAGACTGTAATACACTACAGGAAGCGTAGGGGGCGACGGTGGTTCTGACAGACTGTAATACACCACAGGAAGCGTAGGGGGCGACGGTGGTTCTGACAGACTGTAATACACTACAGGAAGCGTAGGGGCGACGGTGGTTCTGACAGACTGTAATACACTACAGGAAGCGTAGGGGGCGACGCTCGTTCTGACAGACTGTAATACACTACAGGAAGCGTAGGGGGCGACGGTCGTTCTGACAGACTGTAATACACTACAGGAAGCGTAGGGGGCGACGCTCGTTCTGACAGACTGTAATACACTACAGGAAGCGTAGGGGGCGACGCTCGTTCTGACAGACTGTAATACACTACAGGAAGCGTAGGGGGGCGACGCTCGTTCTGACAGACTGTAATACACTACAGGAAGCGTAGGGGGCGACGGTGGTTCTGACAGACTGTAATACACTACAGGAAGCGTAGGGGGCGACGGTGGTTCTGACAGACTGTAATACACTACAGGAAGCGTAGGGGGCGACGGTGGTTCTGACAGACTGTAATACACTACAGGAAGCGTAGGGGGCGACGGTGGTTCTGACAGACTGTAATACACTACAGGAAGCGTAGGGGGCGACGGTGGTTCTGACAGACTGTAATACACTACAGGAAGCGTAGGGGGCGACGGTGGTTCTGACAGACTGTAATACACTACAGGAAACGCAGGGGGCGACGGTGGTTCTGACAGACTGTAATACACTACAGGAAGCGTAGGGGGCGACGGTGGTTCTGACAGACTGTAATACACTACAGGAAGCGTAGGGGGCGACGGTGGTTCTGACAGACTGTAATACACTACAGGAAGCGTAGGGGGCGACGGTGGTTCTGACAGACTGTAATACACTACAGGAAGCGTAGGGGGCGACGGTGGTTCTGACAGACTGTAATACACTACAGGAAGCGTAGGGGGCGACGGTGGTTCTGACAGACTGTAATACACTACAGGAAACGCAGGGGGCGACGGTGGTTCTGACAGACTGTAATACACTACAGGAAGCGTAGGGGGCGACGGTGGTTCTGACAGACTGTAATACACTACAGGAAGCGTAGGGGGCGACGGTGGTTCTGACAGACTGTAATACACTACAGGAAGCGTAGGGGGCGACGGTGGTTCTGACAGACTGTAATACACTACAGGAAGCGTAGGGGGCGACGGTGGTTCTGACAGACTGTAATACACTACAGGAAGCGTAGGGGGCGACGGTGGTTCTGACAGACTGTAATACACTACAGGAAGCGTAGGGGGCGACGGTGGTTCTGACAGACTGTAATACACTACAGGAAGCGTAGGGGCGACGGTGGTTCTGACAGACTGTAATACACTACAGGAAGCGTAGGGGGCGACGGTGGTTCTGACAGACTGTAATACACTACAGGAAGCGTAGGGGGCGACGGTGGTTCTGACAGACTGTAATACACTACAGGAAGCGTAGGGGGCGACGGTGGTTCTGACAGACTGTAATACACTACAGGAAGCCCGCTATGATTAATATCTGAATATTATTATTATTATTATTATTATTATTATTATTGTTTAGTGGATGGTTACTGCAGAAGAGAATATAAAGCTCTGTTATGTAACCTGTGCCCTGTGATAGGTTCTGTAACAGTAATGGCTGTAAAGCTGTGTTAGATGTGTCAGTGAAGGAACACAGGAGCTTATAAGAGGGGAAAACCCGGATAGAGAGAGAGAGAGAGAGAGAGAGAGAGAGCATGAAAGTGGAAGAGGGACACAGAGGGAGAGATAAAGAGAAAGTTCATTCCTTCATCTGAGCTCTTTGATCCGTGCTGTTGATCACTATCATAATCCACCAGGATGGAGGTGAACATCTACAAACGCTTCATCCACACGTCTACAAACACTCAGCGCTCAGAGACTCAGCGTTATCTCCAAACAAGAACTAAAACACAGACAAACTTCAGACTTTCAGATGTTAACAATGTTTTCAGGCATATTAGAGATTACTGAACATCTCCAGGTGCTCTGAGACGAGGGCTCAAGCCTGCAGTGAACACCACGACTGCATGATGAATCAGATTTTTGATATTTTAAAGGAATGCAGCATAAGTGGTAAAAAAAACATCTCACAGCTGAAAACCGGCTCACTCCTGGACTAACCAGGCTGTACGGGATGATCACTCCCGGAACTACAGCTGTGTGAAGCGTGTAAAGCAGTAACGGCTACTGTCACAACAGACCTGCATCACTATGAGGAGCTTAGTGAGGCTTTTAGGGATTTGGGGATTTAGTGACCTCTCTGGTGAAAATGTGTAACTGCACACAGCAAGTTTAGCAGCGAGGCTGACGACTGATTCAACATTACACTAGAACTACTGACCACACACACACACACACACACACACACACACACTAGGGGGCAGTGGAACACACACACACACACACACACTAGTGAACACACACACACACACACACACACACACACACACACACATACACATACACACACACACACACACACACACACACACACACACACACACACACACACACACACACACACACACACACACACTAGGGGGCAGTGGAACACCCACATACACACACACACACACATGTTGTGAACAAACAGAAGTGAAGATGGTAGAAATGTATAGATGTATAGAGAGAGAGAGAGACTGAGAGGTAGAGAGAGAGATGTATATATAAAGAGAGAAAGGGGTATAGAGAGAGAGAGAGACTGAGAGGTAGAGAGAGATGTATAGAGAGTGAGAGAGAGAGAGAAAGGTAGGTACAGAGAGAAACACAGAGAGAAGGAAAGCTAGAAAGAGAGAAAGTGGGTGAAGATCTCTCCATTGATATGAATGACAACATTCTCTCTCTCTCTCTCTCTCTCTCTCTCTCTCACCAGTCAGAGCTCTAGATGAGCTGCTGAGGGTGTTTTAATGAATCAGATAAGTTGATTATTCTGGCTGAAGTTACACGTACTGGTCTTTAAACAGATCACTGACTGACTGACTGACTGACTGACTGACTGACTGACTGACTGACTGACTGACTGACTGACTGACTGACTGACTGACTGACTGACTGACTGACTGACTGACTGACTGACTGACTGACTGACTGACTGACTGACTGACTGACGTGCTTCAGTATGCAGGGTATGTATTTGTGCTACACACCAATATACTAATGTAGTAACTAAAGTAACTAAAGTAACTAAAGTAATGACTGTCCTAGTATTTAGTCCACGCTGCGCAGCTCTACGCCGAACTCACACGTACCGAGCCGGAGCGCGACTGCTAGAACTTTAAATATACAGTAACACACAGTATCTCTAGAGATGTAAGGGTTAACAAGAACACAATAAGTGTGTGTGTGTGTGTGTGTATCTGAGTGTATGTGTGTGTGTGTGTTACGGTAGGTTTTTTATGGGTGTGTGTGTGTATGTGTGAGTGTGTGTGTTACAGCAGGTTTTTAATGGGGGTGTGAGTGAGTGTGTGTGTGTGTGTGTGTTAGCGTTACAGTAGGTTTTTAATGGGGGTATGAGTGTATGTGTGTGTGTGTGTGTGTGAGTGTGTGAGTGTGTGAGTGTGTGTTACGGTAGGTTTTTTATGGGTGTGTGTGTATGTGTGTGTGTGTGAGTGTGTGTTAGTGTTACGGTAGGTTTTTAATGGGGGTGAGTGTATGTGTGTGTGTGTGTGA
Organism: Megaleporinus macrocephalus; assembly: GCA_021613375.1. Classification (NCBI taxonomy): domain Eukaryota; kingdom Metazoa; phylum Chordata; class Actinopteri; order Characiformes; family Anostomidae; genus Megaleporinus; species Megaleporinus macrocephalus. The sequence goes on along the minus strand of CM038720.1, from coordinate 1,895,934 downwards.
GTGTGTGTTACGGTAGGTTTTTTATGGGTGTGTGTGTATGTGTATGTGTGTGTGTGTGAGAGTATGTGTTAGTGTTACGGTAGGTTTTTAATGGGGGTGAGTGTGTGTGTGTGTGTGTGTGTGTGTGTGTGTGTGTGTTACGGTAGGTTTTTAATGGGGGTGTGTGTATGTGTGTGTGTGTGTGTGTGTGAGTGTGTGTTAGTGTTACGGTAGGTTTTTAATGGGGGTGAGTGTATGTGTGTGTGAGTGTGAGTGTGTGTGTTAGTGTTACGGTAGGTTTTTAATGGGGGTGAGTGTATGTGTGTGTGTGAGTGTGTGTTAGTGTTACGGTAGGTTTTTAATGGGGGTGAGTGTATGTGTGTGTAAGTGTGAGTGTTAGTGTTACGGTAGGTTTTTAATGGGGGTGTGAGTGTGTGTGTGTTAGTGTTACGGTAGGTTTTTAATGGGGGTGAGTGTATGTGTGTGTTAGTGTTACGGTAGGTTTTTAATGGGGGAGAGTGTATGTGTGTGTGAGTGTGTGTGTGTGAGTGTGTGTTAGTGTTACGGTAGGTTTTTAATGGGGGTGAGTGTATGTGTGTGTGAGTGTGTGTGTGTGTGTGTGTGTTAGTGTTACGGTGGGTTTTTAATGGGGGTGTGAGTGTGTGTGTGTTAGTGTTACGGTAGGTTTTTAATGGGGGTGAGTGTGTGTGTGTGTGTGTGTGTGTGTGTGTGTGTGTGTTAGTGTTACGGTAGGTTTTTTATGGGTGTGAGTGTGTGTGTGTGTGTGAGTGTGAGTGTGTGTGTTAGTGTTACGGTAGGTTTTTAATGGGGGTGTGAGTGTGTGTGTTAGTGTTACGGTAGGTTTTTAATGGGGGTGAGTGTATGTGTGTGTGTGTGAGTGTGTGTTAGTGTTACGGTAGGTTTTTAATGGGGGTGAGTGTATGTGTGTGTGTGTGAGTGTGTGTTAGTGTTACGGTAGGTTTTTAATGGGGGTGTGAGTGTGTGTGTGTTAGTGTTACAGTAGGTTTTTAATGGGGGTGAGTGTATGTGTGTGTAAGTGTGAGTGTGTGTGTTAGTGTTACGGTAGGTTATAGGGGTTTGAGTGTGTGTGTGTTAGTGTTACGGTAGGTTTTTAATGGGGGTGAGTGTATGTGTGTGTGAGTGTGTGTTAGTGTTACGGTAGGTTTTTAATGGGGGTGAGTGTATGTGTGTGTGAGTGTGAGTGTTAGTGTTACGGTAGGTTTTTAATGGGGGTGTGAGTGTGTGTGTGTGTTAGTGTTACGGTAGGTTTTTAATGGGGGTGAGTGTATGTGTGTGTAAGTGTGAGTGTGTGTGTTAGTGTTACGGTAGGTTTTTAATGGGGGTGTGAATGTGTGTGTGTTAGTGTTACGGTAGGTTTTTAATGGGGGAGAGTGTATGTGTGTGTGAGTGTGTGTGTGTGAGTGTGTGTTAGTGTTACGGTAGGTTTTTAATGGGGGTGAGTGTATGTGTGTGTGAGTGTGAGTGTGTGTTAGAGTTACAGTGGGTTTTTAATGGGGGTGTGAGTGTGTGCATGTTAGTGTTACGGTAGGTTTTTAATAGGGGTTTGAGTGTGTGTGTGTTAGTGTTACGGTAGGTTTTTAATGGGGGTGAGTGTATGTGTGTGTAAGTGTGAGTGTTAGTGTTACGGTAGGTTTTTAATGGGGGTGTGAGTGTGTGTGTGTGTGTTAGTGTTACGGTAGGTTTTTAATGGGGGTGAGTGTATGTGTGTGTAAGTGTGAGTGTGTGTGTTAGTGTTACGGTAGGTTTTTAATGGGGGTGTGAGTGTGTGTGTGTTAGTGTTACGGTAGGTTTTTAATGGGGGTGTGAGTGTGTGTGTGTTAGTGTTACGGTAGGTTTTTAATGGGGGTGTGAGTGTGTGTGTGTTAGTGTTACGGTAGGTTTTTAATGGGGGTGAGTGTATGTGTGTGTGAGTGTGAGTGTGTGTTAGAGTTACAGTGGGTTTTTAATGGGGGTGTGAGTGTGTGTGTGTTAGTGTTACGGTAGGTTTTTAATTGGGGTGAGTGTGTGTGTGTGTGTGTGTGTGTGTGTGTTAGTGTTACGGTAGGTTTTTAATGGGGGTGAGTGTATGTGTGTGTGTGTGTGTGTGTGTGTGTGTGTGTGTGTGTGTGTGTGTGTGTGTTAGTGTTACGGTAGGATTTTTATGGGTGTGTGTGTGTGTGTGTGAGAGAGTGTGTGAGTGTAACTATCCCGGTGGTGGAGTTTCTCTTTGAAATTATCATTGTTGGTTTACCGTAAACACACGGTACACGATCTGCCTCCTGCTCGGTTTTCACAGCTGCAGCTCACCGGCTTCAAAAATCCTAAACATGTTTTTCTTTCTTTCTCCTTCAGCTCCTCCTGAGAGATCCGGGCAGAGAGGAGCCGCCAGCACAGGCCCAACTCCACAGAGCGGCTAAACGGCTTCACTAAACCCACCAAACACAGGACAGGAGGAGCTAACGACAGATTTATGAGCGTCTGTGTAACACAATACACACTCACACACACACACACACACACACACACACACACACACACACACACACACACACACGCACCTCCCAACTCCACCCCCTCATTACTGCACCGCTAAACGTAACTGGCCCGACTGAGGCTTGTCTGGCGCTCTGATGTATGTATTGCTAATAATAATAATAATAATAAAAATAATAATAAAATAACAATAATAACAATAATAAGTTGTGATTTAAAATTTTTATAAGACGTGTGTGTTTGTTTTTGAATGTTAATCCTGATTTTCTGGATATGCTACTGAATGAGGGTCTGTAAACATAAACCCAGCCGGCCAGTTCACCAGAACAGGATCAGGCTCTGAACTCTGAACTCTGTCCTTTTATAGTCAATTTATTAAATACTTAGTCTGGTTTGGTCTGTGCTGGGTCTGTTTGGTCTGTGCTGGGTCTGTTTGGCCTGTGCTGGGTCTGTTTGGCCTGTGCTGGGTCTGTTTGGCCTGTGCTGGGTCTGTTTGGCCTGTGCTGGGTCTGTTTGGCCTGTGCTGGGTCTGTTTGGCCTGTGCTGGGTCTGTTTGGTCTGTGCTGGGTCTGTTTGGTCTGTGCTGGGTCTGTTTGGTCTGTGCTGGGTCTGTTTGGCCTGTGCTGGCTTT
>CM038720.1:1882810-1885310 GCA_021613375.1 Megaleporinus macrocephalus | reverse complement strand
GACAAACACGGCATCGAGCAAACAAACAAACAAGCGCACACCTTCACATCAAAACAACTCTCCCTCTCCGCCCGACAACACAGCATCTGATAGCATCGCCGAGCAACGGGCGGGAGATACGGCACACGCATCACATCACATCACATCAGGACACCTGTCGACATTTACATGGATAAGAATTACAGGCAGGAATCAACGTCAGGGAGGAGTCCCGCAGAGGAGATCTGGCAACCAAAAAGTACATTTAGTTGCTTTTTGTTCAATAGAATAGTGACTGAAATATCTAACTCACTTAATATTTAACAAACTACAGTATTTAAACTACAGTATTTAAATCACAGTGTTTAAACTACAGTATTTAAACTACATTATTTAAACTACAGTACTTAAACTGCAATATTTAAACTGCAGTATTTAAAGTACAGTATTTAAACTATAGTATTTAAACTACAGTATTTAAAGTACAGTATTTAAACTGCAGGATTTAAGTCACAGTATTTAAACTATAGTATTTAAAGTACAGTATTTAAACTGCAGGATTTAAGTCACAGTATTTAAACTACAGTATTTAAAGTACAGTATTTAAACTGCAGGATTTAAACTACAGTATTTAAATCACAGTATTTAAACTACAGTATTTAAATTACAGTATTTAAACTACAGTATTTAAATTACAGTATTTAAACTGCAGGATTTAAATCACAGTATTTAAACTACAGTATTTAAATTGAGTTAGTTAAATCACAGTATTTAAAATACAGTATTTAAACTACAGTATTTAAACGACAGTAATTAAATTGAGTTAGTTAAATCACTGTATTTAAACTATAGTATTTAAACTGCAGTATTTAAACTATAGTATTTATACTGCAGTATTTAAACTACAGTGTTTATACTGCAGTATTTAGACTATAGCATTCAAACTGCAGTATTTAAACTAAGGTAGTTAAACTGCAGTATTTAAACTATAGTATTTAAACTGCAGTATTTAAACTATAGTGTTTATACTGCAGTATTTGGACTATAGCATTCAAACTGCAGTATTTAAACTAAGGTAGTTAAACTGCAGTATTTAAACTACAGTCTTTAAACTGCAGTATTTAAACTATAGTACTTCAACTTTCACGCTTCACGCACCTCTGAGAGCTTATCGGCCGGTCGGCCAATCAGAGGACGGCATGAGGGCGCTGCATGGCAACTGGTGACAAACATTATTTTACCTATAGTATTTAAACTACAGTATTTAAGTTGAGTTAGTTAAATCACAGTATTTAAACAGTATTTAAACAACAGTAATTTACCTATAGTATTTAAACTACAGTATTTAAACGACAGTATTTAAATTGAGTTAGTTGAATCGCAGTATTTAAACTATAGTATTTAAACTGCAGTATTTAAACTGCAATATTTAAACCATAGTATTTATACTGCAGTATTTAAACTATAGTATTTATACTGCATTATTTAGACTATAGTATTCAAACTGCAGTATTTAAACTAAGGTAGTTAAACTGCAGTATTTAAACTATAGTCTTTAAACTGCAGTATTTAAACTATAGTACTTCAACTTTCACGCTTCACGCACCTCTGAGAGCTTATCGGCCGGTCGGCCAATCAGAGGACGGCATGAGGGCGCTGCATGGCAACTGGTGACAAACATTATTTTACCTATAGTATTTAAACTACAGTATTTAAATTGAGTTAGTTAAATCACAGTATTTAAACAGTATTTAAACAACAGTAATTTACCTATAGTATTTAAACTACAGTATTTAAACGACAGTATTTAAATTGAGTTAGTTGAATCACAGTATTTAAACTATAGTATTTAAACTGCAGTATTTAAACTGCAATATTTAAACTATAGTATGTATACTGCAGTATTTAAACTATAGTATTTATACTGCAGTATTTAGACTATAGTATTCAAACTGCAGTATTTAAACTAAGGTAGTTAAACTGCAGTATTTAAACTGTAGTGTTTACACTGCAGTATTTAAGCTATAGTCTTTAAACTGCAGTATTTAAACTATAGTATTTAAACTGCAGTATTTAAACTATAGTCTTTAAACTGCAGTGTTTAAACTACAGTATTTAAACTATAGTATTTAAACTGCAGTATTTAAACTATTGTATTTATACTGCAGAATTTAAACTATAGTGTTTATATTGCAGTATTTAAACTATAGTATTTAAACTGCAGTACTTAAACTATAGTATTTAAACTACAGTATTTAAACTGCTGTATTTAAACTAAAGTATTTAAACTATAGTATTTAAACTGCAATATTTAAACTATAGTATTTATACTGCAGTATTTAAACTATAGTGTTTATACTGCAGTATTTAGACTATAGCATTCAAACTGCAGTATTTAAACTAAGGTAGTTAAATTGCAGTATTTAAACTATAGTATTCAAACTGCAGTATTTAAACTAAGGTAGTTAAATTGCAGTATTTAAACTATAGTATTTAAACTGCAGTATTTAAACTAAGGTAG
>CM038720.1:1872810-1877810 GCA_021613375.1 Megaleporinus macrocephalus | reverse complement strand
CAGTGAGATAGTGAGAATGTCAGGGTTGGACAGTGAGACAATGAGCGTGTCAGGGTTGGACAGTGAGATAGTGAGCGTGTCAGGGTTGGACAGTGAGATAGTGAGAATGTCAGGGTTCGACAGTGAGACAATGAGCGTGTCAGGGTTGGACAGTGAGATAGTGAGCGTGTCAGGGTTGGACAGTGAGATAGTGAGCGTGTCAGGGTTGGACAGTGAGATAGTGAGCGTGTCAGGGTTGGACAGTGAGATAGTGGGAATGTCAGGGTTGGACAGTGAGATAGTGAGCATGTCAGTGTTGGACAGTGAGATAGTGAGCATGTCAGGGTTGGACAGTGAGACAGTGAGAATGTCAGGGTTGGACAGTGAGATAGTGAGAATGTCAGGGTTGGACAGTGAGACAGTGAGAATGTCAGGGTTGGACATTGAGATAGTGAGAATGTCAGGGTTGGACAGTGAGACAATGAGCGTGTCAGGGTTGGACAGTGAGACAATGAGCAAGTTAGTTTTGGACAGTGAGATAGTGAGCATGTCAGGGTTGGAGAGTGAGATAGTGAGCATGTCAGGGTTGGAGAGTGAGACAGTGAGCATGTTAGGGTTGGACAGTGAGACAATGAGCGTGTCAGGGTTGGACAGTGAGATAGTGAGCGTGTCAGGGTTGGACAATGAGATAGTGAGCGTGTCAGGGTTGGAGAGTGAGATAGTGAGCGTGTCAGGGTTGGAGAGTGAGATAGTGAGCATGTCAGGGTTGGACAATGAGATAGTGAGCGTGTCAGGGTTGGAGAGTGAGATAGTGAGTATGTCAGGGTTGGACAGTGAGATAGTGAGTATGTCAGGGTTGGAGAGTGAGATAGTGAGCATGTCAGGGTTGGACAGTGAGATAGTGAGCGTATCAGGGTTGGAGAGTGAGATAGTGAGCGTATCAGGGTTGGAGAGTGAGATAGTGAGCGTATCAGGGTTGGAGAGTGAGATAGTGAGCGTATCAGGGTTGGAGAGTGAGATAGTGAGCGTATCAGGGTTGGAGAGTGAGATAGTGAGCGTATCAGGGTTGGAGAGTGAGATAGTGAGTGTATCAGGGTTGGAGAGTGAGATAGTGAGTGTATCAGGGTTGGAGAGTGAGATAGTGAGTGTATCAGGGTTGGAGAGTGAGATAGTGAGCATGTCAGGGTTGGAGAGTGAGATAGTGAGCATGTCAGGGTTGGAGAGTGAGATAGTGAGTGTATCAGGGTTGGAGAGTGAGATAGTGAGCGTATCAGGGTTGGAGAGTGAGATAGTGAGTGTATCAGGGTTGGACAGTGAGATAGTGAGCGTATCAGGGTTGGAGAGTGAGATAGTGAGTGTATCAGGGTTGGAGAGTGAGATAGTGAGCGTATCAGGTTTGGACAGTGAGATAGTGAGCGTATCAGGGTTGGAGAGTGAGATAGTGAGTGTATCAGGGTTGGAGAGTGAGATAGTGAGTGTATCAGGGTTGGAGAGTGAGATAGTGAGTGTATCAGGGTTGGAGAGTGAGATAGTGAGCATGTCAGGGTTGGAGAGTGAGATAGTGAGTGTATCAGGGTTGGAGAGTGAGATAGTGAGTGTATCAGGGTTGGAGAGTGAGATAGTGAGTGTATCAGGGTTGGAGAGTGAGATAGTGAGCATGTCAGGGTTGGAGAGTGAGATAGTGAGCATGTCAGGGATGGAGAGTGAGATAGTGAGCATGTTAAGTATCTGATAAAAAGGATTTTAGTTAGTTTGTTATTAAACTATACATTTACTGTTATTGACAGTTTTAATACTTTAAAACAACAGAGCGTCACTAAATACAGATTCTGCAGTACTGTTTCTATAATACACTCCAGAACACTTAACATCACCAGAGAGAGAGAGAGAGAGGGAGGGAGGATGAGAGAGAGAGAGGGAGAGAGAGAGAGAGAAGAGAGGGAGGATGAGAGAGAGAGAGAGAGAGAGAAGAGAGGGAGGACGAGAGAGAGAGAGAGAGAGAGAGAGAAGAGAGAGGGAGGATGAGAGAGAGAGAGACGAGAGAGACATGAGAGAGAGAGAGAAAAAAGAGAGGGAGGATGAGAGCGGGAGAGAGAGAGAGAGAGGGAGGATGAGAGAGAGAGAGAGAGAGAGAGAAGAGAGAGGGAGGATGAGAGAGAGAGAGAGAGAGAGAAAGAGAAGAGAGGGAGGATGAGAGAGAGAGAGAGAGAAGAGAGGGAGGACGAGAGAGAGAGAGAGAGAGAGAGAAGAGAGAGGGAGGATGAGAGAGAGAGAGACGAGAGAGACATGAGAGAGAGAGAGAAAAAAGAGAGGGAGGATGAGAGAGGGAGAGAGAGAGAAGAGAGGGAGGATGAGAGAGGGAGAGAGAGAGACATGAGAGAGAGAGAGAGAAAAAAGAGAGGGAGGAATGAGAGAGGGAGAGAGAGAGAAGAGAGGGAGGATGAGAGAGAGAGAGAGAGAGAGAGAGAGAGAAGAGAGAGGGAGGATGAGAGAGGGAGAGATAACTAAGAGAAAGGAAAGAGAGGGATGTCTGAAGAAAGACAGATGAGAGGTCTGCTGGTCCATAAGAAGATCAAAGGGTGCTGCTGAAGGAGAGATGAAGTGGTACCTGCTCTCTAAAAGCAGGAACAAAGCTGTCAGGAGCAGATCAAAGAGCGATAGAGCAGCTAAACCTAAACCCAAACCCATTAGACCAGAATCCCCCCAAACCTCCAGACCCCCACATAAATACCTTCAGCAGAGACGCCGAGATAAACATCAGACCCACGCAGCACAGGACCTGCAGGACCAGCGGGACGCTCAGCGCACGTCCCAGCAAATCAGTTTATAATTCACAGCACACGCCAGGAAGCAGCTGTCCAGCAGCCCAGACCCGGCAGCTCAGACCCGGCAGCCCAGACCCGGCAGCTCAGACCCGGCAGCTCAGACCCGGCAGCTCAGACCCCGGGCAGCTCAGACCCGGCAGCTCAGACCCGGCAGCTCAGACCCCGGCAGCTCAGACCCGGCAGCTCAGACCCCGGGCAGCTCAGACCCGGCAGCCCAGACCCGGCAGCTCAGACCCGGCAGCTCAGACCCGGCAGCCCAGACCCGGCAGCTCAGACCCGGCAGCTCAGACCCGGCAGCCCAGACCCGGCAGCTCAGACCCGGCAGCTCAGACCCGGCAGCCCAGACCCGGCAGCCCAGACCCGGCAGCTCAGACCCGGCAGCTCAGACCCAGCAGCTCAGACCCAGCAGCCCAGACCCAGCAGCCCAGACCCGGCAGCTCAGACCCGGCAGCTCAGACCCAGCAGCCCCAGACCCGGCAGCCCAGACCCCGGCAGCTCAGACCCCGCAGCCCAGACCCGGCAGCCCCAGACCCGGCAGCTCAGACCCGGCAGCTCAGACCCGGCAGCCCAGACCCGGCAGCCCAGACCCGGCAGCTCAGACCCGGCAGCTCAGACCCGGCAGCTCAGACCCGCAGGCCCAGACCCAGCAGCCCAGACCCGGCAGCTCAGACCCGGCAGCTCAGACCCGGCAGCTCAGACCCGGCAGCCCAGACCCGGCAGCCCAGACCCGGCAGCCCAGACCTGGCAGCTCAGACCCTGACCGGCAGACTTCTGAAACCTCTGACCGGTAGAGTTCTGAAACCTCTGACCGGTAGCGTTCTGAAACCTCTGACCGGTAGAGTTCTGAAACCTCTGACCAGTGGCGTTCTGAAACCTCTGACCGGTAGAGTTCTGAAACCTCTGACCGGTAGCGTTCTGAAACCTCTGACCGGTAGTGTTCTGAAACCTCTGACCGGTAGTGTTCTGAAACCTCTGACCGGTAGCGTTCTGAAACCTCTGACCGGTAGTTTTCTGAAACCTCTGACCGGTAGCGTTCTGAAACCTCTGACCGGTAGCGTTCTGAAACCTCTGACCGGTAGCGTTCTGAAACCTCTGACCGGTAGCGTTCTGAAACCTCTGACCGGTAGTTTTCTGAAACCTCTGACCGGTAGTGTTCTGAAACCTCTGACCGGTAGTGTTCTGAAACCTCTGACCGGTAGTTTTCTGAAACCTCTGACCAGTGGCGTTCTGAAACCTCTGACCGGTAGCGTTCTGAAACCTCTGACCGGTAGTGTTCTGAAACCTCTGACCGGTAGCGTTCTGAAACCTCTGACCGGTAGCGTTCTGAAACCTCTGACCGGTAGTTTTCTGAAACCTCTGACCGGTAGTGTTCTGAAACCTCTGACCGGTGGCGTTCTGAAACCTCTGACCGGTAGCGTGCCGCGTGCTGGCGGCCGTGTTGAGGCGTGCGGTGAGGGGGGCGGAGCTCGCGGTGAGCTGTTCCTGAGGCCTGGACGTATTTACCGGGAACCCCGGCGTCCGCCTGAGACTGAAGCTGTTCAAACATAAGCTGTTAATCTGGACCAGAGTGACCACCTGCCGCGGGTCGAGTCCCCCGAACCCACCTGCTGAAAGGTGCTAACGGCAGGACGGGACTTTACCCTGCGGGTCGCTGTGCAGCGCTCGCTCTCGGAGCCGCCAATCAAACAGCAGGACAGGAATCAACACGCTCTCAGCCCTGAAACCGCTCTACAATAACATACAGCAGATAATAACATAGAATTAGAGTGCAGGAGAAACACGGCCGTACACCAGCTCACACTCACACTCACACTCACACTCACACTCACACTCACACTCGCAGACAGTAATAACAGTGTACACTCTTCAGACAGAGGGCTGGGCGATAAAACGAGAACGATAATTATCGTGAAATAACGTTTCCTCGACAGAACTCTAAGACGTAGTTGATAGAATTAAATTCCGTCCATGTTTTGAGAGACGACACAAACAGCCAATGAGAATGAGAATAGCGCCACCCCAAACCAATCAGGTGCTGAACTAGAGTTCCAGCTATTTCATGATTGGTTGAAGCTCAAACAGTACAGAGTGTAGATGTAGTGGCAGCTTCACCCACGTACTAGTAATCTGTTTACTGCAGCGTCACAGTCGAGCAGAGAGAATAAAATAAGAGAAAATAAGAGAAAACGTTAAACT